>PKRV01000125.1:3147558-3196731 GCA_003709505.1 Hyphantria cunea
ATATATATAAATTACAATTCAAACATTCAACATTCAAAAGATTGAAAAGAAATAATTTAAATATGCCTATTCACATCCGCTGCTCATGTAAAATATATATGATTTGACCCTTAAAAGAATAGAGCCGGGTACGAAAATGAATAAGGTATGTTTAAATAACGTGGAATGGTTCTTATTTCTATACACGGTAAAGTACTCAAATAGCCAGGGTTAGTAGAAGGTCAGAAGTCGCAAACACAGGTAAATAATCCATCTTGTAAATAAGAGAAGGTAGTTTAGACAGAAAATGAAAGACCTGTGAGAGGTTCTTAATAAAATGTCGGTCGAATATTTACTGGGATCAATCTTTATCCTCCTGTAGCAGTTATGGATTACCTTAAAAGCTGAAAGGTTTCATTCAAATATTAATCTCAAGGATTCAACTTTATTTAAAATGATTGAAACAAAATGTAATTTTATGTATTTACGAATTGATAGGTCAATTAAATTACGTCAATTCCTAATAGAAAGTTGTTGAGAAATAAAGATTACTCCAGACATAGTTATAATCGTTATTTGTACCTACAAATTTCTAATGGCATACATTCTATTAGTAGAAATTACAGAAAGGAATGTTGTTTTCTGACCAATAACGACCTATTATTGGTCACACACACAATAAGTTACATTGCCAGTATCAGAAGGTTCAATTAAATTGAGTAAAGTCAGACAATTCAACTATATTCAATTAATAACAGTCACGAGGAACTTGTATTAATGCCGTCACGTACACAATTTATCGATAGATTAGTCATGAATAATCATAATTTAGAAAAGGTGTAAATAGTAAACCAACGTGTCTTACCTATTGGCTCGTGAGCATGGACTCTCGATATGGTATTGTGACAGGCATCCGAGGAATCTGTCCTTCTTGGACTTCTCCAGTTCCAGCAGATCCAATTGTTTGTTGTTGATGCAGTATTGTTCCCGGAATTCCTGTGCCAAACAAAAGTTATTTTATTAAGATTATTATTGTGGTACGAAGTACAAGGGTCCAAGACTTTTGTTATCGAGAAATACATTTAATACGTACACAAAGAATGCCTATTGTATATATTGGAGCCGTTTCTGTAAGGAATGATTAGATTAGATGGCTGTGTCCACAGAAATGCTTTCGTGGTTAGTTAATTACTTATCAACAGTACGAGTATAACAATTTTATGTCAACTGTGAATAAAAAGTTTCCTTACATAATATACCATTCCTTTAACTATCTAGAAGACAAAAGGCTTTTTTAACTTAAGGAATTGGGTCTTTGATAAATAATATCATTGGTTCTGTGAGGATATGTTCTAGGTCACTCCAGTCTATTTATATATAAACTAACTGCCCCTCGAAACCTCGTCTGCGTGATTATAAACAGCATGAAATAATTTGTTAATTTTAAAAAAGGTTGTAGTGGTTTTTATGGAAATTTCTAGAATTTTTAAAGTGGATAAATTCTTTCTTATATTGTTTTTGTAAGACTTTAACCGTAGAAGCTCCCAAAAGAAATAATGGAATTTTTAACATGTTAAAGCCACACTTCGGCATGAAGCGGTCGGGTCAACCGAAGTGATACCACGGCCTCACAGAAAACCTGTGTGAAACAGCGGATTTATGACACCTATGGTGTTGCGGGTTTCCATGGGGGACGGTAATCCCTTACCATCAGGTGATAGGACCGCTTGGTTGCCACTTTTCCTTAAAAAAAAATTATTCTGCTCCGTTTATTCTACATTTTTTATAATCAGGTCAGTACTTTCTAAGATTAACGAAAACGAGATTAAAAAAAGAGGTAACTTACTATACTAACTATAAACAGCAACTCTAAACGTTATACCTAATACAAAAGCATAGAAGTAAATATAACAAAATGTACTATATACAAGAAAGAACACAATCAAGATACATTGTTCTGTACATTCGTCTGCTCGGCATTCGTATCAGAATGAACGGCGAGAATGCAATTTGCATTCGATCAAATATTCAACGGCAAGACGATTTGCCTGTCGTTGTCCATTGCCTTGCAAACGTTTGCAATCCAATGAAAACAGCTTTGTTGTCTTAGTCGATCAGCTAGAGAAACGCAGTGGATTGAAAATGCTGTTACTATAATGGATGTGCTCGATAATTCAAGCTTCTTATTTATTATACCAGTTATTTAGAAAGGAAATTCTCGTTCGGATGTTATGTAACTGTTTTATGTTCAGCACAAGCTTCCTCGTCGACATTCTCACCAGCTATAGAGACTGATATGAACTACAGAACGGGATCTTAATAAAATAGTTTCTTACATAAAATGTACAAAAGTCTTCTGTTAAATAGATAATAGTTGGACTGGTAGCCTTGCATTACTGTTAGTTTATTAATCGAATACAAGTGATATATGTAATTGTGAACCCGTATTAATTTATTTACACTCATCACTAGTCCTTTGTCGATTAAGAAACTAAATTTTCTAACACTTTTGTAGAAATTTTTCAATAAACCGGAATAATAATAAATATATAATTATTTAATATTTAGAAAATTTAACACACAACGTCATCTAGTCCCAAGCTAAGCAGATCTTGTTTATGGATACTACAACTGACATAAATACATATATACTTTTTTTGTAAATACATACATATTATAAATAGAAAACTCCCAAACTCCGAAACAAATACTTGCAGATCATAGAAACATTTGGTCCGACCTGGGAATCGAACCCGTGACCTGAAGCACAGCAGTCGCATGCGCTACCACTACGCCACCGAGGCAGTCGTACCGTATAATACGTGTTTCCTTCCGTCCAACTTATTTTTTTTCAGTTTATACACTAAATACCTCTTAATCTTAGCTAGGTTAGGCTACAATGGCTACATCATAACCTGTATTTAACAATTGTATTCACTTTTAGTTTTTATGTATAAAGCATAACATACTATTATTATTACTCAGCCCTATCGTCCAGCTATTTCTCCCACTTATCCAATTCCAGCTTTTGACAAGCTTTTATTATATATATATATTTAAGGTTAAATCAGACGCATTTTCACTTGGCGTAATTTATTGCTTACATAAAAATACTTAGCCAAAGTTTCAAAGAGTAATTTATCATTACCATTGAAACGTAGTACTCAAAAGTTATAAACAACTTACGTTAGGAAATCGGTTATGATGATTAATTTGCGGAGTAATCTGCGGCTCTTTATAGGTTTAATAAGAATGGGTTATATTATAAAAGTAATATAGAAAAGTACAATTTCAAAATGCACTGATCTAAAATTAAAAAGAAATTAAACATCATTTAAACTGTTTTCTAGTACATCTTTAACATTAGAGAATGAAATAAGAGCATTTTATTAAATAGGACCCTGTACAAATTTATGTAATTTAATTTTACAGTTGTATAGTTTATCTATCAATCTAAGTCGTACAGGTACAACATGAAATTAATAAATCGCAAGCTTATTTACTTTTTCTTATAATAACTGAAGTCAGTCTTATAATAGGAGTGCATTGTCTCTTCATAAATCATTATGCTCGACCGTGGTTCACCTGGTGCACAGTTCAAACTGATGTTTTGCTATTCATTCATCGACTCAGCCACCAACCCAGACGCTCCAAGCCCAGAAGTGTTCAGGTTCTATAGAGGAGGGGAGCCAGAACTAAAGGTGGCATTTGTGACTCTGGAGATGTAGTGGTTTTCATAGGTGGCTCTTACTATTAGATGAATCGCTTGCTCAATTTCCATCTAAAGCATGAAAATAAACTTAGAGAAAGAAGAAAATAATCTCAACTGGAAAACACGAATAAGCGGTGTGCAGAATCTTGGTCATTAATAGTGAGTTACAACATGTGCTATTGGTAATAGATGGTGTTACGGCCATGTTAGACAGGATTTACGGCATGGAGCTAGGAAATATTGAACTCTAATATTGTACACACTCACTAGCTAGAACCAATTTTGTTCGTTAGTAGCTTACCAGTAATAGTAGCGCTGGGTTTTTTGTTTCAGTATCTGGCAAGACCCCATTGTAAAATATAAATGTAAAATCCTTTTACTTAAATACATAGTCTTGTAGGATAATATGTGAAGCCTTAAGATATTATCGCTTGAAATGTAAATGGTGATTTCTATTACAAATTTTGCATCTGGAAGCACATATCTATGTGTGAGGCAGAATCAAAAATTTGCCGTCAAAAGTCAAGCAAAAAAAGCGCCGCGGCCGTACCATACTTTTCAATTCAGGCCATTTTAGACCTTGACCATTGCACTAAACAAACTAATTTAATATAATACGTATTACTTGTGAGGTACATTCTGTTTACATGTGATGGCCAAGTCAATCTCTTTATTGAACTTTTTTTTATGTATGTGCCTGCTAAAATGATACTACTAGCACAATCCAAGAGTGGTGGTCACCATACTCATTGCAAATGCAGACAATGCAACAATTGATCTACACCATGGCGGCCTAGTGATGCTTCTGCTTCATTGGGCCTCCGGTATCGCACTCACCAACCAAACACGACAGCACGAATATTGTCGTTTTACGTTGATCTTCTGTGCGAGGGTAGTACTGCCCCGTTTTAGGCGGCCCATTCTTGCTAAAATCAGTGTGGTCCTACTACCTTGAATTGGAGTTGGTAGTACATGGATGTCACAACGGTTTACGAGACTTATTTTTCACCGGTCCTGTTTTTGATGGCATTTATATTACCAATTTGAATTAACTTATCATTAATTCTATTTATTATGAAAAATTAGACTTATATCAATATTTTTCAATAAAAGGCAAAAACAACAAGACAACAACAACTCTTCATAAAATAGTCAAATAACTTTATAACTTATGAAAATCCCAACACTGTTATTGATTTAAAACTTGAGTTCTAAGAAAATTCTGAGTTTGGATGTATGAATGAACGGATCTGGATGAGTTTATGTACAGAGATGATACAACCTACAATAGTAGATTAACTTACTTCACTAACCGCCTCTTTAAGAAAAAGAAAATAAATTATTATGTACGTTTGCATGAACTTCTGACACATGTAATTGCTGTGGCGCAAAAACAATCAAATATATCTTTAACGAAATATGTTCAATTGTTGAATTGTTCAATTGGCCAATATTACCGTACTCAATACAAACGGTTGAAATTGCTATTCGATAGCTCACTATTTTATTATTTAGAACTAAATATGCAAAATTAGATTTGATCATATTTTACCGAAGGAATTTTAACGAAATATGTTCAATTGTTGAATTGTTTAATTGGCCAATATTACCGTACTCAATACAAACGGTCAAAATTGCTATTCGATAGCTCACTATTTTATTATTTAGAACTAAATATGCAAAATTTGATTTTAACATATTTCGCCGAAGGAATTTCAACGAAATATGTTCACATCAAATTTTTCATATTTAGTTTTGAAATAAAATAATGAACTATCGAACAGTAATTTCCACCGTTTGTATTGAGTACGGTAATATTGGCCTCCAGCATTTAGGCTAAACACAAAATTAGTCGCATTTGTGTTCTACAAAATAGATTAGGCTGGTTCAAGAATTCTAATTACTGACTATTCTGTTTAACTAAATGTATTTGGTGAGAATTCGTTAGCTACTTATTAGCACTCTCCAATTTTCAAATTACAATTTTCATAAACCTTACTGGAAATATAAGATTTTTTTAATACATTTATATGTATGAAAATATATAAATAAAAACAAATTAAAATACAGTGAATTTTTGACCGTTATGTTTGTAATGGTCTATACGATATTTAAATGTAAATGATTTAATTATGATAATGAAATGGTGTTCTTTAATATTCATAGATTACTAATTCAATAATTAAATTATGTCAAATTACAAAAAAACATATTGTAAACATATTGTAATTCTAAATAGTTTCAGGCAGAAAATAAGTCATAACAACTTTTTGTACGTTTACAGATACGGCAAACCAAAATTTAATTGGAAGACAGCATGATAAATATGAAGATGACTTAACAGAATAACAATAAAATTTCTAAATCATGTGCTATTTAACTATTATATTATAACTGACATTTCTTCTACGGAAATTATGTATTAGACACTAGGTTCATGCATTTGGTACGTACTTGTTTAGAACGATGCAACTTGGTAGGTATGCGTGTGTGTGTGGTTAGTTCGTTTTTAGTGTGATTTTAAGCATTTTGTCCCTAATGTAAATATATATAAAATTATATAAGATTTCTAAAATACTACATATGTGGTTATTGACCTGCTTAGAGTACATAGTTGTCTTGCTGGCTGGCCGTTCGTCGCTGGCCCTGTGCCACTTTCTCCCCGCGTTTTCATCCTCTGATTCGTAGCCTTTGGCTGAATGTGCTATGTCCGCCTGTGAACAATTAAATATACATTAATGCTGATATGAATCATAAAGCTGTTCTTCTGGCTAGTTAAAAATATTATAGAATGAATTTGTAAACACTGAGAAAAGTCTGGTAACAAAGTTTGCCGAGTTTAGAAACGAGATCGCTTCACATACTGTTTGACCTTTTATGAGAAGGTATAGGAAGAAATAATAAAAACTCAGATAATATTAATAGTATTTACCAGCATATTTAAATAAAAAACATTGACAAAATTATTTGTAAATAATAATAACTACAAATCTCATATCTGTAAGTTGAAAAAAAAACAAAAATATATTCAACACTCGCACTGACCTCACAAATCTTTATCAGTATAAAGCTTTGTGATTATTCTGAACAACTAAGTTGGACTAAAGGATCGAAATTGCAGTCTAACAACAGCGGACACCTGCATCTATGATAGAATTTATCGGTTCTCAAAGTTTAATTGCAACTAAATTAAAGGCGATGACGAAACGATCCTACACTTTCTCTTGATCCTACATACCAAGTTTGGAAACAGTAATTAATATTGAATGTACTTTTGCTGTGATTTAACTGAATAAAATTTTGTAAATTATTATTCGCGGTCCCTCGAAAGTTTGATGGCGTAATTGTAACTCGAATGTAGGGTACGGTAATCAAAGAATGTGCTATCATATCTCTAAACCCAAACAATAGTTTCAAAGAGAACATAATTCTACAATAAGGGAATGAATATTTTTACTGATCGAATTTTTCAGCCTCATCTGAAAGAAAATTAACCAGACTTTTCATGTAGTTATAAAATTAGATATGTAAAGAAAATTAATTCAAAGATAAAAAAAATAAAGTAATTTTGAAAACCACTTTCCGAAGAAGGCATTGCATTGCAAATTATTTGTAGATAAATTGTTAATCGTATCGAAAAAAACAAATACATTTTCAAACATACAAAAAAACATTCTATGGTAAATATCTACGAATGTTTTTTAATTTTAAAAATTTCAATTATCAAGGTACATCGACATCAATATTTAATCGTTTTTATTCCGAATCCTATTATTTCCAAATAAAAATAAAATGTATATACGTGAAAAATATAGAGGAAAAATATTTAAAAAGTACAAAGGAAATATATAAATTAATTGATATCGGTCAATTTATCATAAAATGGGATTAATCTATACAACAAATAATAAATATATATAAAAAACAATGCATCATGGTAACGAACACCAAAGCGGTCTTGTGATGCTTCATTATCATTTATTAATTATTATCTATTCAACATTGCATTAAAATTGAACTTATCAACCTTTACCCGCTGCTCCACCCATATATATATTGGTTATCGGGGTAATGAGTAGCATATGTCCTTCGTCAAGTATCAAAGTATCTCCATCCTAAAATTTTATTGAAATCGGTGCAGCTAAGATGTTCAGCGTTACTTTTGAATTTTGGATTAAAAAATATTAAAAAATTAACTGTCTACATTACAAGCATACCTGAATATGCATATACATTTTTCATACACCTTAAAGATGAGGATGACCCACCTCCAAATATTTTTTTATACTTATAGCAAAACAACGTTTGCTGGTAGCTAGTAAGTTTATAAACTCCCTTATAACATAGGAGTTAATCAATATCGTCTCTACTGCATACGTCTACATACACCATACATATACATGTACATTGTACCTACATGTATAATGTATCTGTGTATTTGCCTGAAGCAACTTTTAAGCGAACATTAAAAATACAAAGACACTTTCTATTCATTAATTCACAAAAGCTTTAAAAGTTCTGAATAATTATGAAAATAAAATGCAGTCGCAGCTGTTGTACGCTGACGCAAGCCCGAGGCTCTTTTGCCTACCTACTATCTACAATAGCCGAGAAAAGTCATTTAACTCACACTCATTAAGAACACTTGATTGTTCGAATGCCTTTTAGTTAGCACCATACAAACGTTATTGCCTGAACAGGTAAGTCTACCTTTTATGTATTTTTTCTTCTTATAAGAACAAGTTCATGTTATAAAATATTTTGAAACTAATATGTAAATATGTGTACATACTTGCCTTTATCTGTAACACTGAAAATAAGTGATCTTAAATTACAATGCAATACTTCGTTAATGCACTATGCATGAAATGTGCAATTCCGTACTTATCATACCTTCATATATATATATATATATATATATATATCATTATTTTAATAAGAATCTTGCACTAGGAATGATTCCAATATGACAAGAACTTTACAAGTATATCACCGTGGACTGAAAGAACGTGTAAATTTGCAGATTATATTATTATCATAAAAAAATCGAATTTACAATACTTGGCACGGTGGCGCAACGATCCGTGTACCCATTGTATCACTCGTTCGTTCCCAAAACGTAGGCTGTTTTTTTGTGTTCAGAACACAAAATCTGCCATTCATCGAATCGATGAAGTATCAGATTTTTTTTTTTATTTTTTTATTGGTACATTATAAAGTATACACTAAATTACATGTAAGATGCCACATAAACTCATTCGAGTTTTTCCGTACATCAGTGTCATCACCAAAGCATATTTAAATCTCAAATTCTTCAACACATAAAAATATAAACAACATTCCAGAACTCAACAGGGATATACACAATTATAAATTAGAGAGGGTAGTCATTGATATTTATATTAATCTACTACCCTACTAAAATGCGCTCATCACCGGCACCGAACATGACCGATCGTAGCCGATCGGCGGTCGATGATCCGATCACAATATTCTTTTATGCAGAAACATTTAACACGTTATACAACGTGATTTCTATACATCTGATAAACATACTAAACAATGAATAGGACTGTGAAAATAAAGGTGAGAATATTGAAATATCAGTAATGTGTATGCACACAAACGCAAGACATAATTGTATATTTTGCAAGAAATACTGCTTTAGTTTACTTTTAATATTTTTAGGAGTTAGTAGATCCTTCTGTGCCATTTTCAATTCATTAATTAGAAATAGAATGACATATCCCAATTTTCTTTTACCGTAATTGTTTGTGTATTTAGGCAAAATTAAGTAGTTTTTTAAAACCTGACGTGTTTGTTTGTTTGTTTCCTCGTATTATAGGTATATAGTCTGAATATATGTGTCGTAGTTATGATTCTGTCGTTTTAGTAGACTATATAAAATTTTCGAAACTGCTTAAGCGGCTGTAGACTAAATCGCTGACAACATTATACGCTACGCGGGCCGTAGAAGTTCAATTGACATCTCCGAGTATTCGTGACGGCTAGCAGGAGCTGGATGCGAGAAGCCATAGATCGAACTAAGTGGCGTGAAATTGGTGAGGCCTATGTCCAGCAGCGGACTGCGATAGGCTGATGATGATGATGATGGTGAGTATTCTTAAATCATTGTCAAATACAACATTACTTTATATAACAACTGTCAAATACAATATTCATAAAACAACTGGAATTCTATGGCTTTAAAACTTACATAAAAGCAGTACAAAGGAGAACTTAGGAACTACATTTTGATAATATAGGCGTTGGCGTTCTAATTCACGTTTCAAAGTAACAACAAACAGCAATATATTCCGTACGAGAATTACTTTCAAGAACATTTTAGAATAGAGAGTACAAATATCACAGGAAACTTTCTAACAAAATGGTGAAGGTGAGAGTTTGTTACTGTGTTTATTTTTTTTGTATACATTTATATTTATTTTATGACTGCCTAGTGGAGATGGCCTACGAGCGATAAAACTTCTACTTGTCTATTGTACAGCAAAAATATTTATTATTAATATTTCATCTATATTATTATTCAAATAAAATCTCAGAGTTCGCAAAATACATTACATATTTATACACACTATATCATTAAGTGAGTATAAGTGATGAGCACTTATACTCACTTATCATGTTTAAAGTATAATTATTTTTATCCGTCTGAGTCTCAACTAAGGATAATAATTTGGGCAGTATGTTGCACTATATGTGTATGTATGCCTGTATGTTGCACTGTAGCGCGTAAAGTACTGAAACGAAATGAAATTTTAATAAATGAGGTGCCAATAGATAGTAGCAATACCCCGCATGACGTAATCAGACGTAGTCGACCAAACAACACGTAGTAAACTTTTAGTTTCCTATTTTTTTTCTTCTGTTAAACTTTATATAATGAAGCCATTTCCCATTCATGTACACTTAGATATTTCTAACTACGGAACAGATTTTAAAGCAAATTTCACTAATGGAGGGAGAAATAGAAGAGGATGGTTTATATGTGAAATATAATGAATGTATGTATATTACAATAAAAAAGAGAGAATCACAAAGATGTTTCTGCGAATCCGGGGCGGGTTAATATTGAATGTAAATTAATTAAGGAGAGCGACAATGAGAGTAAGTAGTTACAAATAACTTCATCATGATCATCATCAGCCTATAACAGTCCATTGCTGTTTTATTATATATATATTATTATTTAACTTATTATT
Source organism: Hyphantria cunea (assembly GCA_003709505.1). Lineage (NCBI taxonomy): Eukaryota > Metazoa > Arthropoda > Insecta > Lepidoptera > Erebidae > Hyphantria > Hyphantria cunea. The sequence continues at coordinate 3,158,473 of PKRV01000125.1, forward strand.
TAATACGAAGAGTCGTTCGTAGTAGGAGCTAGTAGTACTCACTACGAAACTTTAAAAAGTACCACTGGCTTCTTGTAAGAAACTGTTTGCTGCACCTAATTTTCTACCTTAAAGTATTTAATCTTTAGATCTGAATGGGGCCGTACTCCTTTCAAACTAAAAGTAAATTATAAATCAGTTAATAAATAACGGAGGACTGGGGTAAGAAACAAAATAAAAACATAACGCAACTGAGAAGAACTTCCTTTTCTTAAGCGTTTTAAAGCAATTTTATAATTTCCCACATAACGTATTACATAGAAAAAAGTGAATCTTTCAAATTTTCAGGTAGTTTGGTCAGCGCACATAGCATCCTCGGGTATAACACAAATCACTAAGAATTCAGCTACATGTTAAGGATTAAGGAATAAGGCGTACCATCTATAGTCAACAAGGGAGAGGCTAGAGGGTATATGAATAATGTATTACATAGCGGTTTATGTTCCTGTAAAGCAGTTTCACACTTCACTCAGTGTAAAGTAAAAGATAGAAGAAAAACATCTTTCCTTTTTTAAAACCTTTTTCGGTCCATAAACAAAAATATTCCGTACACATTTTTGCTGAGTGGACTCGATCTACAAAAGCAATATTATTTCTTCCTTTTAATACCCTTCAATGTTAGTTATGTATCAAATTAAATAAATATTAGAATTGCGGAGATTCAATACCGCAATTATTTACTTCTTGGGCTGAGAGAACAAAATTCGTGGATCGTCTTGTTAATCATCAGACTAAGTAATACCAGTAAATTTAGGTAAGGTAATTGTACTACAAAACCCTTTGTTTTGCTCACCTTTTGTTCACAATATTGGGAAAATTATTTACTAATAAACAGACGAGTGCCCATTGTTCGTTATGATTGCGATAAATATTATTTCTCTTCTAAATTAATGGATCATTTCTATTTATTGCCTAACATTTTGATTTATATTTTCTATTATTACTATACATATTAGAAATAAACGTATAATTATAGGTGTTCGGTTTATTGCTGGATCTTTTGACCGGTTTGAACAGATGTTGCCGTAAACAAGTTGTGGAGGAAGGACTGTCCCCTTGTCCTTGCTACAAAACGGGAGGATTCTCCGACCAGGCGAGGTGATCATGCTTAGCGGGCCACTGCTTGATGTAGGGATGTTGTATATATGACAATTGGCGCAAGAATTTTCATTTTCCGATTCAGGATTGGTAGTTTCTTCGTTTCCTTCGTTACTTTGTAGTTTCAGGTATCTTCGCTAGATGGCGCTGTAATGTGTTTCTACTTGAATTGCATGTGGAAGCTGCTACACTAGTTATCGTAATAGTTCCAACTCTAATCCTAGCTATTAAAAGGTGACCTAATATCTTAACTTTGCCCTAACTGCATCAATAAAGCTTTAAGGGTTTTATTGTATAACTTGAGACAGTCATGCATTGCAATACATAGGCTGACTTGCCTAGAGCAATTCTTAGACCTTTTAGGATACTGATGTTAAGGAATTCTTTCGTTCTCTTTATGCGGTAAATAAAGTACTTACTTATTGGTCTATCATTAGTCTATTATGATCATTCTACTTTTACAAATTCATTCAATCATTTAGTTAACTGAAGCAGTTATTATTATCAATAATTCTTTGGTAATTAATGGTTGATTGATATTTATCTTTAGAATTACATAAGTGAAAACAGATGAAATCCTAACAAACCCTTTGTTTAAACCTGTAAAAGTCCATACGTGTGCATTTGCAAAACATACGTTTACCAGTACTGGTCAAGCAGTTGAAGAACTAACAAAGATCTTTTACTGTACTGCTCATATCACAGTAGTGATCTAATTCTTATTACAAATTAAGTCTGTTTACAAAGAAACAAATACTCAACAAACAAATACTAGAAAGGAAAAAAAACATTTCATCATTTTGATCAAATAGTTCTCAGAATAATCTATTTTTTCATGAATTTTCCATTTCGAATTTAGCATTTCCTATAATGCTATTTTTAATTAAAAACTCCGTAGCAAAAAACTTCCAAATGGTTTTATTTCCAATATGCTTTGCGCAAATGGAAAATATATCGCGAAGAGGCGTATTAAAAATTGCCTTCAATGCATTTCATTTAATATCACTTGAGTTTAATGGAGAGAAAGAAAACTCTACCACTGCTTTATAATTTTATTTGAGGTGTTTTTGTTTAAGAAGCTTTTTATTGCAAACAATTACGTCTCTTCAAAATGACTAAGATTTTCTTATGATCTAAGGAATAAAGAATTTTCTATACATAATTGTATGATTTTAATAGTTACCCATTTTTTATTCTATCTTTTACTAGTATTTAGTGTGTAAGTAAGTGCAAGTTTACATCTAATGTATAGTTTTATTTCAAAAGTGGGACTTAACCCTCCTAAGCCCCGTGCTATACAAGAAAAACTATGTGTAATAGGGAATATGCATGTTTTTTATTATTTCTTAATCTGATCATTTACGTTTTTATAACATAGAAAAAAGTACAAATAGGCTTGAAAATAGTCAAACTAGTTTTCATAGTGAAATTTAAAACACTGACTAAATTTGAGCTATTCAAACGCCACCATCTTGCACACGCTTCGGACACAGCCAATGATGTCATTGTCATTTTGTGTTTGTTTACTGTTCAGTGTTTCAATTACTGAATACTTATTTACAGTTTTAATTGCTAGAAAAATAATAGAAGAAGGTAATTTTTCTCACGAACATTTCGATGACGTGACCATTGAGGTTACATTTTTCAAGCAATAGTGTTTTGTAAGTTAGAATATCTTCCCTTAATTTCACTTTGGTTAATATTTTCTGAGTTTAAATAACCACTAAATAAAGAAATAAATAATATAGAATCTATAAAAAAATATTTGAGACAAATAATTTTATATGCATATTCCCTATATATATTTTTAAACATGGAATATGGCATGGAAACATGGCATAAACTTATGGAATATATCAAAATGTTTGGGGATTTGTTGTTAATAGAGTCAACTAGATCACAAGGATAAATTATCTCAGAGCTTAAACGTTTGTTATTTATCGGGGTTATTATTTTATATTAAGCTCTATGCAGACGCTAGCACAGTTCATGGACGATATTTTGGACACACTAGCACCAAACTAGCACATATTGAGCGCCGGCGCTTGTCGCTCAACTCGATCACGTTTGGTCGAATTCAAAAACTCTCCATTCCTTCCCCTTCCCATTTTTCAGGGCACTCAACTGCCATTACAAGGTAAGCTCCGATATCCTGGGCATGAATATCTACCGGAATCTCAACCCGCGCGAGTACATTGAGACTGTTACTAAGTGGTCTCGCGGAAGCTGGGTATTCTAAGCAAGGTTTTTTCTATGGAAAAGGGGTACACGAGTAGACGTATCGCCTGAAGGTAAGTGATTACCACCGCCCATAGGCACCCGCAACACGGGTGATTCGGCAACAATCGGTGATTGTTTCTAATCACCGAGTGCAACTGGGCTATGAGCGACTCGCTCCGCTAACCTTTTTAGTGTCCATATAATTATTCTATGTTATTCTACATTATAAAGTAGAGAAACTGCCAATAATATCGGACTGCAAAACCTACCGTACAGTAGAAGTATAGACCGTGTCACATTGTCCTACATCACGACATGCGCTCTTCATTGTTGATATCCGTCGTGTTATATTGTTGCCGTTGGTATACTAGACGTATCGACCCGATACCTGAGCTCAATGATAAGAATTACTAGATGGTATGTTATTGAACGTCATATAATATGGGGCAGACTTTTACCTTTTATTTTATACTTATAGGTTAAATTCCTAACTTTAGTGTAAAATTAGGTTTTTTGTACTTTTTACGAAATAATTTCTTTACTAGAAATATTTACATAATTATCACACAAACATTCATGTGGTAACGTATTAAGAATTCGGAGTGTCCCCACTCCTATTCCTTCTGTGAGTGTCGTAGGAGCAGAATAAGAGATCAAATACGCAGGTTAACAGAACTGCAAAGAGAAGGAGATGATAAGAGATGATGTGAGATCTATCATTCTAAGGAGAGGTTTGCGTCCAGTATACAAAAGGCATTGCTGATGAAACACAAAGACAGAGTATCTTCTGATGATATCTTCTTATTTTAAATTTATAAATATACGTGCCCACTTCGTAGGGAGTTAACCGCGAGCTTTTCTTTGACTTGATTTAGAAATACTATTATTTTTAACTGAATTTTTTGTTCAATCGTAATAAATACCTATGTCACTCCCGAAAATTATTTCACATACAGACTACGTTTTCTGTTAGTAAAAGAAATTTCAGGTTCCGAAAATTACCCCCTACAACCATACAAAATTAGGAAATTTACCTCTTTACAAATAAGTAAGTATAAATGTATAACAAAACTTTTTCTCAATTTAAAAGTTGCAGATAAATAGTTTCAATTAACAGGCGAAGTACTACTATTTAAAACTTTAAACTTTAGTAACTAAGACCATCTTGAAAACTTGCTCTAGACACGGTAAAGCTTTTACGTACTGATCTCAGTATCATTTTAAAATTATAATTAGCAGATATTGTAAGATGACAAGTTTTATACGGCGTAGTTGCTTTTAAAGTTCATTAAATATTATTTTCACAGTTCAGCTATTACTATAGGTTTAGCAGTTTTAAAAATAAATTCAATTCAACTCAAAGAAATTTCGGAATTGAGTTTTAACTCGGCAATTAAATTTTAAGTACATAACTCAACGTAACAAGCACTTTCACAGATAAATTCCCTTTTTTTATAGAAAGTTGGTTAGGTTAGTTTTTCAGATATTAGTAAAAACAGAAATATATTTTTGACTGTTTATTCATCATAGAAAGCAGGCAACGTAATGTAATCAGCAAAATGTAGATTGAATATGAGACTTTTAAATTTTTATATTGTTTTCTGAATATGGGTCTTGATAGGCCCCACATAACAAAGCATTTGGTCTGCATCGGTGATATGAAGAAGTTATCTTTGTTTCGTTCTTTTATAGTCTACAATCAATCTATAATAACTAGTGATCTGTAATAAGATATTGGTGGATTCTATTCGCCCTATTGAAAAAGAAATAAATAACGCTTATTTTTATAACACTTATCTTTTATCAAATAATATGGTCTACTTACAGTTTAGCTTCATAACTTTATGAGATCGACCCTTGCAGTGAAGCTTATAAGTCCAGCCTAAGTGCCGTAAGTCTCAATACTCCTACGCTACTTAAAGACTTAAGTTTTGAACAACAGAGTAACTCAATTTTAATCTGTTTTATAGTGGAACGTTGCGTTGGATTTTATGGTTGCCCTCTTTTATGAAGTTGGATCTGACAAGTTAGTGTGGTGTCCACAGCAACTTATTGTTTTTTTATACCTTCCTTTAGAAGTAGCCATACATGAGGGATTTCGTTAATGCTGTGTCGTCTTATGTTTGTTGTCATCAAATTACCACATTGATCGGATATTGTAGATGTTAACAATTTGGTGATTTTTTAAGTTTCGATCGGTTTGAAACTTAAAAAAGCAGTTGCGAGTTCTTTTTAGTATGAAATACTTGTATTAAAGAATTTGGAGCTGCAGGTATCAGTTATAGTTTAATGACTTAAATGTTGGAAACGTCTGAACGTTTGAAAGTATCTATATATGGGCAGCACTTTTCATGTAAGATTATTAAATATTTATATATATCATCATCATCATCAGCCAATCGCAGTCCACTGCTGGACATAGGCCTCTCCAATTGCACGTCACTTAGTTAGATTCATGACTTCTCGCATCCGGCTCCTGCCAGCCGTCTTGCGCAAATCATCACTCCATCTGGCTTGTGGACGTCCTATACTACGTTTGCTGAGACGCGATCTCCACTCAAGAATTCATTTACCTCAACGGTTGTCGGTTCTACGGTAAATGTGGCCAGCCTACTGCCACTTCAGCTTGCTAATCCTGTGGGCTATATCGATGACCCTGATTCTTTGTCGGATCACCTCGTTTCTGATGCGATCCCTTAGAGATGTTTTAGATCTATCTATGAAATGTATGTATTTAGATATGTAAAAGTATGTTTATCAGAAGTCTGGTTACCATAGTACAGGCTCCCGTATTTGGTTCCCGTAGTAGTAATGAATACAGTTTTCCCTAAAACTTTGCAGATTATTATGGATGTGTGTGTGGCTGCTTGATTTTGTATTATGTGTATATTAATGTTTGTGTTGAGTTCGTTTATGTATCTATGTATACTTTTCGCAACTATTCCTGATGATCCTACTACCTACCTTGGTTTTAGTTTTTATTGTATTTTATTGGTGCCGTTAAAATATTAATTTATTTACCAAATATATTTTAATTAACAAACCAAACCGAGTATATAGTAATAAATTGTCTGTCTCTAAAATTAAGAGGACCTGGAAAGATTTTTTAATCTATCTAATTCTGCAAGCGCTTATCATGACGATTTTTAAGAAATTTGTTATGATACAAGGCACTTATAAACAATCCCTATATGCTTTTAACTCTACTGAGCAAACAATGACTAGGAAAATCAATTTAGTAAATGCTTTTTATTTTGAATGTACTAGTGAATCTCTTTCTAAAAACACGAAACACCGTACACATATCTTAATTTATTTATTAATCGTAGTTTTGTTATCCGCTAGAGGGCACCACATTGGATACGTGACACGCCACACACAGCCTATAATTAGCGGACAATTAAGACGCTTCTAACGATACCTCATTTTATTTTTTCTTGCTAGTAGTTTAGAAGGTATGATGGAACACACAAGCATACCATAAAATATTACAATTATCGAATAAATACAGACAAAGCCACGAGCAAATGCTAATAATATTATTATATATATATTGAAAATGTACATGTAACGCCCTTTCCAATGATGCCAAGCTCGGTATATTTATCTCACATTTATTTTTAACACAGTATTTTGTAATCCCTAGAGGGCACCACATTGGATTCAGTGACACGTCATATAGCCTATAACCAACGGACGATCAAGTTGCTTCTAACAAGACTTAATTTGTCTAGTTCTATTATGTAGTCCAAAGCTATGAGGGAACAGATGAACATACATACATACATAGCCCCGTCAAAATCATAGCCCGTTGTTTGTACATTACTATTTCTTTATTATATCACTGTTTAATGCCTCCATTACATAAGATGGTCAACGGCTATTGCAAAGGCACAGAAACAACGCAGTGCATTCTATATTTGTTTATCTATACAAATTTTACGATTACTTTTCTAAATCTTATTAAAATTCAAATTGTTAGCTAAGAATCGTAAGTAGGTTAGGTAAATTTCAGGTACTTAAATTTGTTTTGTTACAGTGACAATTTAGCTGATTTGCATAAACTCAAGCGATGATTTGAATTATAAATTTTACTAAAGACCCTCCAACGTAAATTGAAAATAATGAAAGAGATTTGTTGATGTAATAAATTTCCTTTTAAATTAAAAATATTTTAAGTTTATATTCTTTTTTCTTTTATTAATTTATATTCTTAAAGGCAACAAAGGGTGTTCATATCACAAATTTTATAATACCTTCTTTACTGTAATTAAGAAAAATCCCCGATTTCAATTAGTCCGATCTCGAGGTCAGTAGAGTCGATTCGAAATTATCGTATATTTTACCTATAACGTACAAAGCAAGAGGAGGAGTTGCAATCGGATCAGTGANAAGAGGAATATTAAGCATTTATATTTTACCTACTAAAATTTTGTCTATTCATAACAGTTGCAAACCCATTGCTGTTAACCACTATTATTGAGAATCAAATTTATGTGGAAAGTCGAGGGAAATAAATTCGAACAGGTAAAGGTCGCATACAGTAACTTGACTTGTAAAGGGTATTGGATCATGTTGTTAGTCGAACATAATATGGAAGGACACTACTCTTATTAGACATTTAATAAATTTAAAGAAACGTATACAGTATGTCCTACATTTACTTAAAAATAAACCTTACAAAACTTAACTATTAGGATAAAAAATATGATAAAATCCATAAATATTGGATTGCTAACCCTATCTCCATGAAATAACGATCAATTTGTTGTTATATCAAATTATAAAGAATCTCAAAAAATATTGTATGTAATGTCTATAAATATATTAAGTCTGTGTACGTTAGCAAACACTCAAAAAACTTTGGAGGATTGCAACCACAACATGCCACAGCGAGGCAGACCATAGTTAATAATATATATATATTACCTTAACGTTCCAAGAATTCTAAATATTTCTTAGATATATTAATAGGTATAGAAAATTAAATAACATCGGTTAGTGATAAAATTTCCATTCATTTGTAAATTCATTCAAATGTAAGAGAACTAAGAACAAGACAAAATATTTTTTCATTATGATTTCAGTTGATAACTGAACGAGGTGATTGTAATATCTAATGGCTTACATATTCATCAAGGAGAAAATAAAATATAAATCGTTTTACCACAATTTCGAGCTCGTAGGTTTGTATTTGATCTTGAATACTCGCTTGAATTTATTGCAAACAGGATAGTAGCTGTAATTATTAAAATAGAAACTAAAATTGTGTTCTGGAAAAAGATATACTTATTAGACATTTTCTCGTCCGTTACTTATTGTTAAAGGTAATTGGGAGACGTGTACTGACCCTTATCTCCTAATCATCAATTATAGGTTATATTTATATATATATATATAACCTAAAGCGATTGTATTCGCAGTTTGTGTTATTTTATGTGAATACATGTTGGTACTTCTTAAAGAGGTTCTTTTTTATGGAAATGGTGGTAAACGAGTAGACGTATCGCCTGATGGTAAGCGATTACCGTCGCCCATGGACACCCGCAACACCAGATGCGTCACAAGTGCGTTGCCGACCTTTGGGGATGGGAAGTGGGATGAGGGGAAGGGAGCATAATGGGCCTCCGGTATCCTCATTCACTCGGTGAAACACAACGCAGGCACTGTTTCACGCCGGTTTTCTGTGAGGCCGTAGTATAACTCAGGTCGAGCCGGCCCATGCAGGCCGAAGCGTGGCTCTCCCACGGTTCCCGACCTCGACCCTAAGCAGTGATCGCTTTGTTGTCGAAATTCGAACATAATATATTATATTATTATATATTCGTAGATCTCGATCAATAACTTGAGTAAATCTTACTTGATATAACATATTATCAAATTAAAAATACGTCGTAAGAATCTATAGGGATTTAAAATCGAGATATTATGCACTGTTCAATGGCGTAACTTTTGAGTTTTACTCATAAGTGTATTTTAAAACGCTCTTAGTTCATAACTAATTTTGTCAAAGGTTAAAGTAAACTATTGCATCGTTGTTAATTTTTAACATTCATTCATTTTATTAATGTGATTTTTGTATTATGATTATGTAATTCAATCTAAAATTCCCTCTATACCTATAACACAAACAACTACTTTTGGTACAAGAATGTAGAAAATGAAGTAGGTACAGCACTTTTTCTTAAAATAGAATAAATAAATGCAAGTTTAAAGCGTCAGATGCCATTCAATCATTTGTTGATCAATCAATTGTTCATCTTTCAGGGACACTGTCTAAGAAATCAATTAAAAGGTACATTCGCTTGAATATAAGTAAGTTCATGACAAGATGATGAAGCTTGGAAGAACTGCAAATGTAGTTTATTTTCGACTGTTGGAACTTAGTGGAATTCGCTAAAATTCTATTTCATTATTGTTCATTTATTCATTTGTACTTATTCCAATATTGTAAAAACTATTTTTAATTGAGTTTAATTCAGAAATGTATCAAATGCAGTTCCTAGCATCTGGTTTTGTGTTGTGATTAAGACATTGCTGTAACCCTATATTTCAAAAAAATAGTAATTATGCATTTTATTTTATTTATTCTATTGTACTTATTCCAATATTTTGAAATAGTGAAATAAATACAAATGAGTTTAGTTCTAGAATGTAGCAAAGAAGTTCATAGTATTTTGTGTTTTGTGTTGTGATTAAGACACCGTTGTACCACTCTATAAAAATATTCAAACTTCCGATCTTGTACTAACCTACAAGGGAAGACACCTGGTGCCTTAAAATAAAGGGTTCCTCTTTATGATCCAGACGGAATTTCATTACGGAAAATCGTGTTTTAAACGAGTTTCCGTAATGGCATGATAAAGAAAACGTGGCTGATGAAATTGAGCTCGCATTTATTCAAGAAAATTCGTTACTTTTTATATAGTTATTACATCATTAGTACTTACTTACGCAGGAAGTTTTAAGTTGATTCAATGAATCTGTTCGCAAAATCCCTTGACTTTCATGTTGTGTGCTGTAACATTTCCACGAAATATATGTGAAGTGCTTATAACAGATCAATTAATAATATATTCAATTTTCTATCCTCCTTTAGTTCAACATCATTTTTTGTGCGAAGTAATGGGCTATTTTTATGTTTGTGTACAGCAAATAAATTTTAGTAAAAACTCATTGATGAAAAGCTTTGATATTAAATATTTGTTCTAATTATTAAAATGAAACACTGAACTTCTTATAATGGTGGTGGAGTAGCAATTTCCAATAGGATAGATATGTGTGCTTAAATTACCCCAATAATCCAATTAGGACAGCAAGAAAATACACAGAGCTCAATGTTAAGTAAGCAGTTTTAAATTTATATTAATTTAAATGACAATGTCAAAACTTAAAAGATAATTTTGTTCCTACTTTTGAAGAACTCAGTGTTGACAGAGAAAGTACAAAGATAAGAAAAATAATACTAAACCTTAGAATCTAAGATATAATTGATAAAATACTGTCGTTCTGACAACTTGCTACTTAGGCAACAACGATAACTTTTCTGTTAGCCCACGTAAACGACTCGACAACTTGCTAATTACCAACAACTTGACATATTTGTGATTTTGTTAAACTTATAAGATGCAGTTGGTTAGAAATTTTACCTTGACACTTATATTTGTTTATGTGATATTTTCACGGCGTATCCACATTTTTGTATGTTGATGACTAAACTTTTATTATTATTCATATCCTGCCAACACGTTTCAATTTCATAATTATTTGGTCATAGTCATAAGTCGGTCTATTTCAACGGTAAGTAATCAGATTTAGATATAAAAATTCTCGTATGTAAAATAGCTAAATACAAAAAATTGCAAACATGATAATCCTTGCTAAGGCGAGGGTTGTGTCCAAAAGTATGACTGTTAGGCCGCGTACACGAACTCAGCGAAAGCGGCAGCGGAGCAGGTAGTGGCGTGTTTAAAGTTATGGACTTTTTTATTTATTAATATTTTATTTGTTTGTTGCTATTATAACATTTTAATCATCATTATTACTTGTAATTTAGTTCGCTTGGTTGATGATTTTTTTTCACACAAAACACTAAACTGCTCTAGCACTGCGCAATATACCCGCTGGTTTTGAACACGTGTTTCGGTTGCCGCGCCACTATCTGCTTTAGTCCGATAAGTCTCCTTCAGGGCCACGACAAAGTAGATCAAAATAATAATAATAGATCTCTTTTTTGTACACCAGATTCATTTTAAGGTTAAGATAAAATTAGGAAAGTACATTGCCGGCCTTATCACCCGTTGAAATATAATATCTTTAAAATACTTCCGTCGAATCATCTGGATTGTAAATCTTGCATAGTTATATATGTTATATTTTTACGGGATTTATATTTTCTGACTGACTGAACTTTATGAAATACCTAAATTATTTTAGCTTCAACTTTTTGTACCAAGGATTTATGTAAAGTGATTCCCGTAAATTAAGTTTACGATGGCGATGGTTCCAGTGGATTTCATTACAGAATAACCCTTTAGACTTCAATTTTAAGCGAAAGTAAAATATAATGTACTGCCAGTTAATTTTTTTGAATATTTTATCTCTATAGTAAAGAAGAAGAAGTGTGACTGAATACAACCAAATTATACTCTTTGAAAAGATATTGATAGAAATCAGAACTTCTACTGCAAAATATTTTGTCGTGTGTTGTGTGTTTGGTTTTGAAATTCTATGTATAAACACCTGGTAGTTTTAGTAAAAAAGTAGTAGTAAATAAAACAGCACTATTCATACATTTATTACTGCTATGCTTCCATATCCATTTTACCCATACTAATATTATTAAATCGAAAGTAGCTCTGTCTATCTACTTGTATGTTAAGCTTTCCGTTAATGAATTTCCGTATAGAGATAGATTAGGCTTTTGAGTTGGAGGTACGCTACTTTTTATCGCTACAACTGATATAAACGCGGACGGAGCCGCGGGAAAAAAAATAGTGCGCTATATTAAAACGAATTACATGTAAAATCCATTTTCCATTCAAATTGCCCGTTGTTATGAAACAATACTCATTGTTGTACAATTACTTAGTCCAAAGGGGCTCAATAGTAGCAGAGGCTAAACTATGAACGAGAACTCGTCTTAGATAGAATCGTTGCCTCGAGTTGTACTGTGTATGGAGCTTTTAAGACTCTTAGTGAGAACTGTCTTAATTTGTGTTTAGATTAAAAAGATGTTTTTTGTCTTTATTGAGATTGTCGTAGATAATAATACCACTTAATTCGGCAGTATAATTTATTTATGATAATCTTACATGTTATTTGAATAATTCTTAAAATTATTGATGCCCGCGCCGACTCAAAATTACGTAGGTATACTTACATTAGTTTAAGAACTATGTTATTAAGGTTAAATAAAAAATGTTTATTGTTTTTTAATTATTTCGGCGGTTTAATTTTTTGTTAAAAGTATTTATTTTGTATTTTTGTGGCTATAAACTAAATGCTTAATACAGGTCTAAAATACATTCATCGTGCCTTTTTTTTGTAATCTAATGTAACTATTATAATGTAATGTTTTATTTATGTTGTAAATATGTTATATTTATTATTAACACACAACTCTGTATTACAATCTGAGACCTTGTGTGTGAAAAGACCTTGTTAACATATCCAGTAGTCTTTGATTTTACATTTTTAGATAAAATGTTTGTATGTTATTTTACACCGAGCTCACGTGCCAGGGTTCAATTGCATTTAAGTAACACATTACAAAGTTATGCAATATTAACCAGGCTAGTATTTTGATGGATGACCATATCTTCGGAAGTTTCTTTCAGTCGTCGGTCCCAGTTTCTATACTAATATTTGGTAATCGTCATGGATAGTTGGAACCCTAAAATTCCAAGCTTCCAGCAGACTTTTTTATGTAATACAATTCAAACGAGCAGACGTAGTCTTTGTACAAAACTTTGATATTGATAAGTTGGATTTGAAGGTCTGATGAAATTCAGCTCTGCTTAGTTTGGGACTAGACGCAGTTGTGTGACCAATATCCGAAAAATTATTATTAGTTTCTACATACTATATATAAAAGAGGAAAGTGACTGACGGACTAATATTCCCAGAAATCAACGCACAGTCCACATCACTGAGCCTAGAATCCTAAAATTTTACTTGTAGGTTCTTTATACAACGTAGGTGAGTATCACGAAAGGAACTTCAAAAAAAAGCCACCCCTAATGGGGTAAAATTTGTATGAAACTTGTTATTCCTGTGAGATCTAATGCGCGAACGAAGCCACAGGAAAAAGCTATATTGAATAAAATTGTACTGTGTTACCCCAATTAACGCGTAGAAAGTCAAAATCAATCAAACCTTTCAGTCTTTTAAGATATAATTCTGCTAGTTATATATCTAACATTATGTTTCCCTTAAACAAACCACCTTTCTACGAAGACATCTATATTTGAAGTAGACTATTAAAACTGTTGATGATGGTGATAATTTTTTTCTTTATTAGTTTTTTAACCATAAAAATCGTAGAAATATATGTTAATATATTGCTTTTTACTGCGTGCAGACGTTCTATAGTTAAATATTACCACAGGAGGATGAAATGACTATGAATTGGATAATTAAGTGAGTCAATATAACACGAAATTTCAATTTAATATAATAATAATCCACAAAGCTTGTACCCCAAATTAACATTCCATGAAAGGTCCAAATTCCAAAATATCCAATTCATGTGCCTCTACAGGGAGTCATAAATCGGCTTAATCAGAAGGACTCAATTAACAAATTGTATCGGCTTTATAACTGTTATACGCAAACAGAAATATACAAAGAGCGTTAAAATCTCATTTATCGGCCATTAAAAGTAATAGGTTAATAAAATCGATCTTTTAATTGTCAAAGGAAAATATTCCAATTATCGGACGCAGCCTTCAAGGATTGTGTTTATAGTTTTGAACAACAAGGTCTATTATTATTTGTCATGTTGTTTTACTTTAACAATACATCTCCCACAAAGAATTAGAAATGCTCTTGAAGATACACATATTTTGAATTAGATCGTGTACCTGAAAAAACAAATACATATTATTTTTTTATGGGATAGGGGGCAAACTAGCAGACGTATCTCTTGCTGGTAACCACTGCCCATGGACACCCGCAACACTAGAGGCATCACAAGTGCGTTTCCGACCTTCAGGAGATTTAGAGGGGGATAAAGGCAGGAGTTTGGGTATGGGCCTCCGGTATCCTCACTTACTCGGAGAAACACAGCGCAATCACTCCGGTAAAGCCGTTTGTTCATGCCCAAGGGTAGCTCTCCCACGGTAATTCCTATACTTTCCGTAAGTGATATGAATGGACAAGTTGGTCTGTGAAAGATACCGCATTTTGATACTTATTTGCTGACTCTCATAGGATGGCTTCGAGATCTTTGACACTTATTCATACTTATCAGAAGTAATCTAAGATCGTGCTTATAGCATTTTTGGGATTTACCCTTAAATGTAAAATAATTTTTTTCACAAGTTCTAAAAGGTAATTTAATAAATATCTTTTTTATGGAATTAGGGGCAAACGAGCAGTCGTATCGTCTATCGTATCGTATCGTTTTTTAAATACACACAACTAGTAAAAACTGTTGATTTGAAATTATAGACAGAAACTTCAATTTCATTTAATTATATAAAATAAAATGAAATTAAAGTTTCTGTCTGTAAATTCAAATCAACAGTTTTTACTAAATATATATAAGAGTGTATATTTTTTGTCTTTCTGTCTCTCTGTTAGACTGATTTTGACGGGATCTTCACTGGCAGATAGCTGATGATATGTTGTACTTCTTCCAAGTTACTCGTCGGGCAATTTTTTTTTGGACTATCTTAGTGCTACAGCGTTACCGTTGTAAAGGTATAGCAACATCTAGTTGCTAGCTAGTTCAATAAAAATGTATTTGGAAAATAAGATGTGGTAGATTTTAATAATATACCCGTAAAGCATCAAAACAGTCGGCTTAAAAGCGAAAAGCGTATAAATTATTGGAAAATCGCGTACCTGAGTTGAAACTGATACGGCTGAGCCACCCGCGCCGCCACCTGAAATAAAACAAATAATATTCATTTCTAAAATGCCTCAAATATTTATATTTTGACAGGTGGGAAAATCACACCGACTTGAAATGAATTATTATTTAACACATTTGAATTTGTAAATATTAAACGAAACTCGGTAGTAGTTTTTTGTCGTATATTTGTGTAATAAAGTATTAAACATCTTAAAAAATATTGTGAGTACCTATTACGAGTACGTTTAATTCTGATGGCTGTTTAAAAGTAAATCAAGGATTAAATTTTACCCTAATTTATGAAACAATTAAGTCTACTTTTGTAATTAAAGTCTTTATTGTCTCTTAGTTAAATAAATACGTTCAATTAATTAAATAACGTGCTGCTAATGGAACGAGTGCGGTTGCCTTTACAGTGTGAATTCATATACGTTTACCAATTTACGGTGTACTGTGTTTTAATTAGAACAAAATTAACCTCATCTGTGATTTGTACGTGCAGCTGAGACTTTAGGTGCGTGCTATTGGTAGTACATTTCCAACCATTATTCATATTTTTTTTTATTTTGGTTTACATCAACTACCAGTTTTAGTATATTTAGTACCACCAACTGTATATTCAGTATTCCTTTAGCTACACAGATTTTGTGTATTTACATAAAAGTTAAACATGTTTATTGTTCTACGGATATTTTCTAACGATATGTTTGAATTTGTATTAGATAAAAATTTTCTTTCCAGTTTGTTTTACAGCTGGTTTTGTAATAGAACTCAACACACGCAGTATTTTACGCTTTACAAATCTGCGTTAAACTATAGAAATTAGTAAAACTTATTTTCAATAAATTATAGTTATAGTTTCAAGTTATAATAAGTTTGTCTATTATTCACTGACAAAGCATACTTTCATTTTTAGTCACACGATGCGTAGAGGATATAGGAATGTAGTCAATTATAGTTGAGAATCCCGAAAGAAAAGATTGTTTGTTCGTGTACCAACAAGATGAACCAACCAAGTCCTATCACTCCCCAATCTCTATATTGTACCTGTAGTCAAAGCATTTGTTAATTAAACCCTGATGCTGATTATGATCCTCACGCGTGATAGTACGACTCCAGAGAGAAATTTTAGTAATATATAAATAAATTTGAATCAAAACGCCAGTACTAAACCTTATTTTGTAATTTTGTGTGAGAGAAAAATATGTATAAAAAAAGAAAAATAAATAAATAAATGACTTATATTTTCAGTACACATGCATAGTTTGACGCTGTCATAGCTAAAATTGCATTTACCAGAGCGTCTACGATGACACGGGCCCGTGATTTATTCACTTTGCCTTGAGGCCATGCGACACGACGCTGTATGTTATCCCTTCGCTAGGTTTCCTATGAACTATATATGTATAGTTTAGTCAGAGATAGTTGTGAGACATCACTTTGTATTGTGATTGCTATTGTTATAAAGCGACGATTTGGAATGCTGATTCTTCATATTGTAGTTCGCAACTTGGGTTTATTCGTTTGTATACGACAATTTTATTCGATTTATAGTTTGCATATAATGCATTTAAGCCAGATTGTACAGTAGCTAAAGTAAACCATCATTATCATAATCAATCTTGCAACTTCTAGCAATGTAAACCAGTGATATGCCAAAGTGATATGAGAAATGAAGTCATTCATAATTTATAGTTGTGGGTATTCTTTTATTTTAAGTTTCTGTAAACTAAAGCCTTTTACAATTACGAAAACGTATAACAAATTCCTAAAAAAGACACAATTAGACACTTAGACAAAGGACGTCCAATAAAAACAAAAATTAAGTAGTAATGATTATTAAACAGTCTCCCAACACTCACAAATATTTCAACTGATATACAGAAATCTAAACTAATTTGAAACAAACTCATTGATAGATATTTTAGTCTATGTACCTAAGTGCTAACTTAAAATAACAATACTTAAAGATTTAAAAAGGTTGTTTCGTATTCCGAAAATATTTCACGTAGCTCTTTTTTAATTTGGAGGAAAATCATGCAAGGTCTTGAAATAGCGTTTTAGAAACATTTAAAATAAAACGACAGCGTTTTTCTGGGGACTACGCTGACTGGACAAAAATGAAACTCGGGAAGAATTTTGCCGAATCATATGCGATGTTCAAATGAAAAGATGTCAACAAATTTTAATGAATATTTAAATTTGTTAGTCAAGCAGATCTTCAAGATCATTGAATTTTTTTTCTTAACGACATATATATATATATATTTGGGACCTAGATTGACGCACCTAAAGTAAAAAAATTATTTGCTCTTCACTCAGTGTATCATCTTTATTATTAGATAAGTGTACTGTATGTTGACCTAATATTTATACCTTTTTGCTTAATCTTAATTTTAAACTTAGTTTTTTTTAAAGGTACGAAATTAAAGGTAAAAAATACGCTCTAGATTTTCTAATTGTGTAGTAAACATTAACTTTGACGTTTTCCTAGGTACCCACTATTCATATTGTATTATATTATGAGAATTTACTTAACACTTATAGTATTATCATATTAAAGTACTTTTTCTTATTGTATAATAACCTAGAATTTTCAGAATACTTCAGAACACGAATTTAATTTTGCTTCGTAACATTTTATGACCGCCTACAGCGTTTGCCATTTCTATTATTTTCAACAATTGTGGAAATAGCTGAGGCCTTTGTAGCTTGAAGGAAGGAATAAGCATTAAATCAATTGAGTATACTTTACTACTATTTATTTTTATACCAAACTGTCTACAGAGCTTAGAAGTTCTTAAAATAGGTCTGAATTCATTTATGATAAGTTAATATCTAGAGATTTACATTTTAGTACGTTAAATAATGAAATAACCAAAAATAAATGTAGATGCAAAATGCATTCTGTTGAATCCGTATTTTGATCGTATAACTTAACTTTAATGTAGAAGAAACTTATCGATATACAATATATATATAAACTTATCGATAAATAACCCACTTGATATTGAGGTCATCAAGTGTCAAAAAGGAGAGAAAGGGTCTGTAGTATGTCTTCAGTTGTGGAACTATCAGGCAAAGACAAGTGAACATGAATACAACGATGACTTCAATTGTTAAAAGCAATTTTTGTTGTTAATATGTTTCCGTGCTCTGCTATGGTGTATATCAACAATGACATTTTCTATTTTATTAATTTTCTAATTATACAGATCATTTAAATCTACTGTCTCACATCACTCTGATAACATACATATCAGGCTGAGAATAGATGTTTCACTTATTTCAACATTCCATTTAATGGAATATGTATTTACTGTCACTGTTTCGTTCCTAAGATTGGTTCGGTAATAAATTTCTCAGTAAATACATATTCCATTAAATGGAATGTTGGATTCAGGGATTACACTGGTTAAATAAATTATATACTAAATAATACTTTATATGAAAGCTTTTCATCATAACTTTAACACAAAGAGTTTATCAAGCTTTATTACAGTCGTTAATATAAATTTAGGAGTCTAAACCTTAGTAAAGTGATAATGATTACCATGTAGATCACATGTAAGTATTGAACTTCAACTTCTATATACACAAGCACGTGGGCTTACAAATTTCACTGAAAATTATTATTGCTATTTTTAATCTTTCAAATAACATGTATATTTTTACTATATTATGATTTGTTTTCTTTTTGAAACTTTAAATCCAATAACTGTGCAATTAACATGAATAAAAGAAAAGAAAAGCTTATGAATACTTTATACTCTAGCTTTTTTAGAGTAATTTATTCCCAACAGAACTGTTTCTGTTCAGCTTGGGTTTTGATTTTACTTTAACTAAGTTACTCGTAAGTATTTTCTAAGAAAATATACTCTCAGTTTCTGTTCTTGGAAAAGAATTTTGTAAGAGAAAACTACTGGGATAGTGAACGCAATTAGAGTTCACTAATAGAACGACTTTGCAAGATACATATATATAAGTTTACATAGCAAGATTAGTAATAGTAAAGATGCAATCAAGATATACACTAGAATAAGAGTTTGAATTAAAAGGCAAAAGAAGTGAAGGCAATGTTTTTTGTATATAAATGAAACTTGGTACATGTTTTGTTGCAGTTTATCGAAACAGCAAACATCGGGTTGAGTATTCATAAAAGGACAAACGACGCGCACCCTGAATATTTTAAAACAATACTAAAAACTAAAGTACATACGTGCATAGTTTATCCTTACTAAAATGTATGAATTTCTTTGAATTTTTCTTAAAATAATTATTAATCTAGACGGAGAAAAACCAATTGAAATTTCAAACATTATATAAAACAAATCATATACCAACGATATTTACTGTATACAAATCGCGAACAAAGCATTTTCCCCTCTTACACTTCGAATGTAGGAGAAGTCACGTACTCCTGCACGTTGGCATACACGTAACATAGAATTTCCTCAACACTGGCTGCAACTGAGTGGCCAGCTTTCTTGTTCAAACTATACGAACCGCTATGTAAACACTGTTACTAATTTCGTTTGTACGTGTAGGTAGGAAGTCAGTACATTTATCTCCTTAAATTTTTTTTGTTGATGTTCTAAAGTCACTCCTTTGTGTTATAGCTTGTAACTAAATAGTTTATCAGTAAAGTAGTAAATTTAAACTATATTTAAACAGTAAGGTGTATATAGGTAAATTTAGATTAAGCTTAACTTAAGTCTACTACCTAATTAAAGTTTTTTAAAGGTAGGCAAGGGGTTGGATCTATTATATTTCCGTTCAAAATCGAAATGAATTGAAGTTTGTAAGTTAGGTATGATAATTCTCTATAGTAAAATTATTATTACTGTTTTTGTATAAACCGGCAATTTTTGATCGACATTCCTTGTGTGGTCTTGTTTACTTGAAAAGGATTACTGTGATCTTGTGTCACTATTTGAATCAGATCTGCGTATATCCGTGGTATATTTTTTATGGAATAACCAACTCCATTTAATTTTTAAATATTTATAATTAGGATTTGAAGATCAAAGCTATAAGCGAATATTTAAGGAAGTGCGTGGCAAAGAAAGATGCCGTGATAAACAATTAAACTTGAATGTATTGCATCATATCTGTACGGAATTTCTAGAAACAGCAGAAAATACAAGCTTCTATTGTTTATCATGTAGTAGCTGTTATTAAAGATGTTACGTCACTAAAAGCCAGAGTGCAGCTACCCCACAAATCGGATTAACAAGTTGCTGAGCGAAGTTTCCAATTCAATTGTTGGGTACCCATTAAATTAGTTACACCACTGTTATACACATGAATACTGATTTACTACCCATGTTATATTGATATATATAAAAAAATACTTTTTTTGATTTGTAGCCCAAATCCGATAATAATAATAATAATAGTTTATTGAATATATTTAACCATACAACAAGAAAGTAACACGGTTATTTCATTTACAATAACAAATTATATAACAAGTATGGCAAAGAATTATATGAAACCCCTGATCCTCAAACTAGGATTTCCTGTATTTTGAGAAGCAGTGGCTCCGCTTAGCACGATGCAAGTTCGGTGAACTTAGTTTATAAAAATACTAATGATATATGGTATGATGGATTATAATAGTTGATAGTTATAAAATATGTGAATAATAAAAATGTGTATGTGTGTGTGTGTATGTGTGTGTGTATGTGTGTGTGTGTGTGTGTGTGTATGTGTGTGTGTGTGTATGTGTGTGTGTATGTGTATGTGTATTCTTGTATGTGCATGTGTGAGTCTGCGTATATTTGTGTGTGTTTGTGTGTGTGAGAGTGTGTACGTGTGTGCAAAAGGTTACAGTGCTCGCCTCAGAGTATGTGTAGTCACGTTTGCCTTATAATAAATAATAAGTTGAAAGTACGCGTAATGAACCTTTCTATAACAAATTTATGAACATATTTGACTGCAGAAATGGTGTACTTGTGTAAGCGATCACTGTGTCAATTCCAACTAGGTTGTGTGTTGTGGTTTCGATTATAACATAGGACCCATTTAGTATCATCCTCAAATTGTTGTTCTGAGTCCTAGGTATTCTTTGTATCCGTTACATAAATGTGTAAACGCTTCTAATTTTTTTGACGAGACAGGATATGTTCCTATTGTAGGAGTAGTATTTACAAAGAGTTTGAGTTTATCCTAGTCAGTCAGTGAGTGGGTATTGGTTTAACAGAGAGGCAAACTAACAAAGTCCTAATAGAATTGCAACAGCACAAATTCAATTATTCTGATCTTGGAAACTCTGGTGGACTGGGGAGATATGAATTACAAAGATTCTGTACTAAACCAAAGTCTTTATTCTTTACGATGATTTACATTGCTTAGTAAATTTCATGCTATAAATTAAATATGCTATAAATTAAGAAAGATTTGCAACTACTTGTATTTACGATTTCCATGTTTATAAAATGAACACGTACCCGTACCACGTACGTTATGTTAGACACCAGTATCACCTTCTTTACTTTAAATGTTACATATGAGTACCACTATATTTAAATTGAAATTAAATGTAGCCTTTTCAGCTTTATTATTTCATATTCAAGTGGCGAACTTAAGCTATAATATTCTACTCTACTAATTCATTACTCAAACATCTTAAAGACAATGACACTTATTAATAAAGTGCTCTTACACTGAAAAGTTAAGTCGAAGACGCTTTGACTTCTTATTCGAGAAGGATCAATAAGGAATGAGCATTTTTACGTAGATATGGTATCGTACCGTGAAGTTGTCTGCACAGTTTTAGTAGAAATTGTATATGGTAGATTACTACTTATAAAACTAAGCAAATTAGTAATATACATTAAATAGAGAAACTAAACCAAAGCCAACATAATATGAATGTTTGCTTATGGAAACAATGAGTTACCGCTTATAGTTTCCGTTTATTTGCTTCTATATTATCTCGTATATGATGGTTTATATAATAGTTAGTTGGTTCAAACGATAATCGGTCAAATATAAGTGTTTTAGGCTATTTTCCACGAAATTGTTCAATAAGAATACTTGATTAGATTTGTCATTTTACAAATTCATTCAATTATTTTTGTTGCTGAAATAAATAAAACAAATAAATAAATATCTAACAGATATCTAACACAGAACGCCATCTAGTTTTGAACTAGGCAGAGCTAGCTTGTATTATGGGTGCTAGACTAGTGGTATAAATATTTAACATATATACTTTTTTCAAATCCTTGATATCAGTGAGTTATTGAATTTTGGTCGGAAATGTTCATGCATTAGAATTTGACTTACATGCTTATAATGCATTATTTATTTCAAATCGTATATTATTATTCTTATAGAGCTAACTATGTATATTTATATTACTAGTTTTAATACATATACATAAAGCTACCATACTAGCTACATCTAGCTATCCTAACAAAAGAAACTACAATATGTATGAATAAATATATGTATATTTGTGTGTGGATATATGTATGTGGATATATGTATGTATGTACTTCTCATCACTCAAACTCATTACACCGACAACTACCACTGTCTTTCCTATACATTTGATCCATCCTAAGGTTGCTTGGAAGAGATTGCTTTAGGCAAAAAGGCTGCCCTTTGTAAACTCCGCCTCACATTTTATGTACTCTCTTCTATTTCTGTAATATTATGGTGTGCGAATAAAGAATTTTCTATCTATTTATCTACGACATTTGAACTTATTATATGGAATCAGCTAAAACTAAAAATAAATATATTTCTGAGTAGATAGAAGTTACTGAACTATTTTTTTATGTGTGAACCTGCCAAAGTGACTTTAGCATCATTAACAACCCATAATGTCCCTACGCCTACCTACTAGGCTCTGGTCTCCTCCCAAGAGAGTGTTAAGGCCATACGTCCTCACGCTGACCAAGTGCGGGTCGAGGACTGGCAAGAATACGTTGTGGCTACGTAATCTTGCCGTTGGATGTTAAGCCGCCCAAAGACCTCAACCGGGACCGACGGCTTAACATCCGAATCACGGCGACGCTCATGGTAACATGCCACAACACACGGCGCAGTCACCCATCCAGGTACTGACCGCGCCGTGGTTGCTTATCCTCAGTGATTGTTTCTAATCACCGAGTGCAACTTGGCTGTGTGCGCCCCGACTGTAGTTTGCCTGATGTAAAGTATGAGCAGAATTCAACAGTCACCATTCTCGTTGCGAATGCAGACAATGCAACAAGGCAGCGAAATTGACGTCATACTTGTCTTTTTCTTCCTTTGTCCCCGTTTCCCATCAAGGAAAACATATTTCATAAAATACGTCAAGTTTCTGACCATGCTAAAATACCGAGTCTCGGTAATAACCGACTCGGGAATGCTTTTTAATAAAGCACTCGCAATGTTATTTGCATAATACCTCTCCAAGGTGTTCCGAAAATTTATTCCTTGTTTCCAATTAAATTTTCTCGTTTATATTCAATAGGTTGATATTTTCAGTTGGTATACAAACGATTCTTGACGACTGTTCCCACGAATATTATTTATAATATTCCGCACTGAACGGCTTCGTTACGGTAGGATGGTTTCTTATAACTTTTGGTGTAACTTATTTCATTTAAATTTAAATATTTGAGTGGGAAAAGAAAACACTGTGATAAACTTGAGTTAGAATAAATAAAATCTTAAATTGTTTCCGAGGTACATTATATTGACACCCGAGTTGCAGAAAGAGTGTATAATTTACCCTATTTGCTTGATTTTGGTTCTGAGTTGGTTGGGAGCAAGTTTACTGTCATTAAATACTCTGGGTAATTGATATAACAAATACTAGGCTTAACTACTAGGAGTAAGATTGAAAGCAAAGGGAGAGAATACTAACAAAAATAATGCTTCATCTCGGCAAATAAGTACGATCAGTACATTTTCCCATGTTTCAAATAATTAAAATAATTGTATAATATACATACATAGGTTAATTATATATATAAATTGCTAATAAAAAGCTTTATACGCCGTAAAGGATTTAAGTATAAACGCTGAAGCAATTCCAGTAAGTTAATTACTCTGGCAATAGGCATACACGTCTAGTACCTAATTAAACCGAGCGACGAATTGTATATTGAACGAGTTTCAATTAAAGTAAAAAGATATTATTTAAGCAATCAATCAAAGACAGCATGTATGTCAAAGGATATAACTGCTAAAATATTTATATGAATTAAATTTTTCAAGGTAGTATAGCCACGCTAATTTTAACACAAAGGGGCCGGCTCAACCTGGGCGGTAATACCTTCGTACAGAAGAACAACTTAAAATGAAAGAATTTTTGGTACCGTGTTTCGTGGATGAGTGTGAGACTGGAGGCCCAATGATGCAGAAGCAATAGGCCGCCATGGTGTGGGCCATTGTTGCATTGTCTGCATTTGCAATGAGTATAGTGACTACACTATCCTTGCATTCTGTAGAGTTTCATGCTTTCGAGTAGAGTCACTTTGGCAGGCTCATACATTAAAAATGAATATATTTTATATAATTTAAATACGTAGATCATATATACTTCTTATTACTTAGCGTGTGGGGTACTCCTAAAACAAATCTTAATAATATTTCTTACCCGCTTGAACTCCCCATAAACTCATGTAATATACGGCTGGAAATGGTGGCACACTTAATTAATTCTCCAATAGTGAAAATAAAAAATAAAAAAATTCTCAAAAATACATATATTTCATTGAATAGAATAGAATATAATACACTTTATTGTACAACAGATATAACAGTTTACATAAATATATAGTTTACATAATGCATCAATTGATCACCGTGTTCAAATGGCGGCCTTATCGCTAAAAAGCAATGTCTTCCAGGCAACCTTGGAATGGGAAAAAAGAAAAAAGGTAAAGAAAAAAACAAATACGAATCCAT
This sequence comes from Hyphantria cunea, assembly GCA_003709505.1. Classification (NCBI taxonomy): domain Eukaryota; kingdom Metazoa; phylum Arthropoda; class Insecta; order Lepidoptera; family Erebidae; genus Hyphantria; species Hyphantria cunea. Next base: position 3,183,821 of record PKRV01000125.1, read on the forward strand.
GGGCAGTTAGGTGCGAAAAGAGAAAAAAAAATGTTAAGGTTAAAAGTGAATTCTATAAAGTGAATGATAAGATAAAAATCACATATCATAATACATGTTAATACTAATAAATAAAACAGTGACGTACACAAAAATTAAATATTTACATTTCTATTGAACAATAAAATAAAAATAAATAAGCAACATAACTGGTAATATTAAAATATGTTTAGGCACATAACAGACTATAATGACAGGTAATGATCTTTGACAATTTTTTTAAATACCGGCAAAGATTTGGCACGCCGTATAGTCATCGGCAAAGCATTCCACAATCGGACAGCCTGTACCGTAAAGGACTTATCGTAGAATCTTGTAATATGAGTTGGTACTGCCAGTTCCAGAGATTCAGATGACCTCAGGGATTTCAAATGTGTGTCACTGAGGAAAACAAAGCGTTCCTTTAAGTAAGGTGGAGTAAACGGATGAAATAGAACACCATAAAGTATGGAAAGAATATGAGCATTCCGTCGAAGGCGAATCGGGAGCCACTTAAGCTGATTGCGAAATTCAGAAACATGATCATATTTGCGCAATCCAAATATAAATCTAATGCAAAAATTTTGAAGGCGCTCAAGTTTGTCGAGTTGCTCCTCTGTGATGTCGAGATAACTGACATCAGCATAGTCGAGTATAGGAAGAAGGAGGGATTGCGCAAGTGCAATTTTAGTAGCTGTTGGGAGGTAATTGCGTAGTCTTCGTATGGATCCCGCCGATGCAAACAATTTTCGACTAACTTCTCGCAATTGAGGGCCCCAAGTTAAAGTGTTATCAATGTAGATTCCTAAATTTTTAACAGACGTACTTATTGATTCATTCTTCTTGCATAAGACAAAGTTTTTTACTTGATACACTAGACATATTAAACACTACACCACTCAAATATAAACATTTAAAAAAGTTAATAAAACTACGATTTTTACGGTTATACTAATTATTAATTACCATTTATTAATTTCTTTATCATTAAACTTATCTACAACAAGAGACGATATACAGTGAGGTATACGCCCGGACAGGTTCATATGTACTTATTAAAAATATTTTTTCATATTACCGTCTTTCTAAGGTGGGGAAACCCCTTTGGGCCGTAGTTACAATAAGGTTTGTAGAGGCGTGGTCTGTCGGAAAGATCGACTAAACCACATGGTGTTGTCACTCTGCGCGATCAATAGAATAGGTATTTTAGGAAGATATCCAAACCTTGGCATTTTATCTACGTAAGGTACATTTTTGTTATCATATTCAAACCTTTTAAATGTACACAGGAATAAAATTAGTATAAATATTAGTTAAGAAAATAAAAAGTGTAAACAACTATAACGCGTCTATATAAAAACTTTAAATAAATTTGATATAGCTTATGACACCTAAGACATTATTAAGAATCCATTGAAACCTCATTCATTAAAATAGATTCAGTAGTTTTACCGTAGCGCAGAAACTACTGAACATAGATTTTCAAAATTATTACCCTTCCCTTTGGCTTTATCAAAGTAGGGTAAAAATAGCACATTTAAAACTTCATTGCTATTGTCTAGAACAATACTCGTTTATCCAAGAGTTTATTGGTCAGTGCTTTTGTGTTTATACTATTTCATCCGAGTTTGCTGCTTTTATAACTGTGTGTAAAAGCTGGAATATATAAAGTTCTTATATATATTTTCTTTAACTGTTGTTCTAAAATATTTTACAAGAGGTACTACTAAAGTATGTATGTACTAGTTTCAAGTTTATGTCTTCTTTTCCAAGTTTAAATTAAGAGCCCTTTAAAACAGCATAAACATCTTGTATTACTCTCTGCATCTGAAATCTTACTTAACTTTTTAAAACTGTAATAAAAAATACAAAAAATATATTTTTTAATATTTCAATATCATTCATTAAACGTATCAGAATATGAAATGATAAATCTATACAAAAAAATGAAATTGGAATGTCTGTAATATTTTAAACGCACATGCATGTATACACGGTACAAACAACGTTTTTTACGTTTTTTGTCTGTCTGTCTCTTTATTCCGTCTAATCTCCGGAACAGCTGGACCGATTTTGACGGGATTTTCACTGGCAGATAGGTGATAATATAAGAAAACATCTAGGATAGTTATTTAAACTAGCTTTGCCACGCAGGCTTCAGCTAGTACTAAACAGTTCTACTGCAAAATTTATTTAAGAATTCAAAATGCAATATGTAGTAGAAAATAAATGTTTTAAACTACTATTTTTTTCCAATTTTCATCTTAGATGAACGCTTAAACATGGTAAAAATGTTAGATTTCTTTTATTGCAAAATAAAAAAGTTTTGAAAAAATATCTAAATAAGCATCTAGCGTAATTTGACGAATTTACCGAATTAACACACTTTTTACACTAGCTTTCGGTTAAGCCTCCACACAAGTATTTCTGATATCTTGAAATCTTTTATTTCTGATATCCTGCAATCATTTTTTTGGGTTAATCTATATTCCATGATACTCACAAATACTGTAGCATTCAATTGGTAAAACAATTTCAAAATCAGTTCATTCAAACCAGAAATAACCCCATACTAACTTTGCCTCTCTATAATATTAGTATAAATAAAGCATTACATTTTGTTCTCAGGAAGAGTTTAATTAAATCTTTTGTGCAGTAACAAGAAGCTGAAAAGAATAATGAACTTGTCTCAAGTAAATTAACTTGCTATATTTGATAGTGATCGACAGAACTCCAGAAAATGTTTACCGTACAAACATTTTGAAAACACCCAGCCAATTCAATTTTATCGGCTTTAAGGAAAACCTCACATTTATCAAGGAATGTTCGTTAAGTGAAAAGTTATTTAGATAGAGCCTACCAGGATAAAATCGGGATTATTGTACTTCAAGCTAAATTTACTTTAGGGAAAACTTTTAACCTTTTCCTTTTCCTAGGAAAAGTAAGGTATATTTTTGCGTAAAAAAATACGTGTAAACTTTGTTTACTTTGATATTATACTCATTAGTAAAAAACTTATTTGTATTAGGCCGCATTTTCGTAGTCAGCGGGTAGCGGAGCGAGAGCGGAACGGCAGTGGCAACGATGACCCGTTTTCGAAATAAGCGGGTGCTAAAGCGGTTTAGTGATGTGTTATAAGAAACACTATCTCGTAAAATATAGCTTGACACAGATGACAGAACTCACAAAAGATTATTAGCGAATTTAAATAATCCGTGAAAACTATCAATGTTTGATAATATTTTGTTTAATGAAGATATTTATTTATGAATATGTCATAAACTAGTATTTTAAAATTATTTTTCTAAGATAGTACAACCCAAGTCTTACTACATTAAAAATCTTAAAATGTCGTAATTCTAAAAATAATAAATTTTTATAACTGACCAATTGGGGTGTATTAGATTACTATACTCATTCTCTTATAGGAGATCATTGAAAGCTTACAAAAAATACTACCAAGTGAATAAAATTATAAGTAATAAAGATGATTAAAATGTTTTATTGGCGACTAATAAATAAAATATAAAATATAAATCTATATCTACACAAATAAAATTGGTGTGTCTGTTTGTAATATTAAAATAACCGCTTTTGACTAAATTGATATTCATGGATATATGTACAGTACATATACCAAAATACCGTTTATTTACTATTTTCGTCTGTCTGCTAGTCTGTTTGTTCCGGCTAATCTCTGGAATGAGAGATAATATGAACTGAAATGAGAAATAAGACCGATTTTGAAAGGATTTTCACTGGCAGATAGTTCATGATATATGGAGTAATTTAGGCAACTTTTTTAAGACTAGCTTTTCCCCGCGGTTTTTGTACCGGTGTTAGCACCGCGGGGCTCAGTCAGTAATTAAATAAACTTGAAAAAATCAAAGCATTCACAAAATTAAAAATCATTAATCTCAGATAATTACTATATTATTCCATCCATACCTGACACCTCTGATTCTGTGTTCGTGAACACTCTCATATAAGTCTATACATTTAAACGTGCCGCTTGCCGCTCCGCTTCCGCGCTCGCTCCGCTGAGTTCGTGTACGTGGCTTAGAAATAGCTTCTATTTATTAGGAATTTTGAATGGTACATAACATCGTGCTATGCACCATAGGAATTAAATGAAGGCTGTAATAGTGCATCATAAAAACTATGCGATTAAGATTAAACGTGCTGGTTCCAACTATAAACAGTAGACTAGTACATGATAGTATATTATCAATATACAGACTTCTTTTAAAAAATAAAAGGTACATATAAAACAGAATTCAATTACATTTCTATTGACATTCAACAAAAACACTCGGATATGCTAACATAAGGTAAACTATAAAATGATATAGAACTGCACGGAAAGGTTGAAATTGGTTTCATCTTCTGAAAGTGACTTGTAATATCCGGTAACATTTCATTTCGTCCGACGATGAACGCTGATATCAATCTCTGAAGTGACTGACTGTGGCATTTGATCAATTTAGTTTCAATGGTACAAACTAAATTGATCAGTCCTCAAGTGTAAATCAATCAACAAACATGTGAAAAATTTGAATCAAAGTCAATCGCAAATATGAAGTATTCCTTTATAAAATTAAAACCAAATTAAAGTCCAAACAAATGTAAATAAAAACACCATTTGAATAGCTCTTCATTTGTTTCACTTTAAATTAATGTCACAAACACAAAGAAAACAGCTTAAGTTTGGTTTAAAGGAATAAATTAATAAAATAATAATAATAGAATCTAATTATGTTATTGCTATATAATTCATACATCCATTCGCAATATAATTTTAATGTATGTATGATGTATGTCAGTATGAATAATATTGCTCATTTGCATTGTTTTTTTGGTATATTACAGACTTGATTTATTTATAAACAAAGCAACGCTTTCTAATTTCAGCAACAATAGAAACCCACATTGAAATAACCGTACTCGTCAACTAATACGTCCGAAAACAAATAAAAAGTTTTCTGTAAAGTCAATTTATGGACAATAATTTTGCGTAATAATGTTATAAGGATATTAATGAAAAAAATGCGACACAAGCCGAACGCTTAGGTCGATTGTGCCTCTCTATCGCTTGCACGCTCGACTCAGATGGAACCTGACAAAGAGTCATGCTTTTCGAGAGTGCAGCCGGCGTTAATCGATTTATAAGACGTTATCAAGTCAAATATAATTATCTGTGACATTCATAAAGATGAAAGCTGATTTTTTACACGTTTACTTAACGTAGTTGTGGTCACAGCTACGCGTTCGTGTAAAACTAAGAGTAATCGCTAGATTGTACATACATGAAAGTACGTAATAGCATTATTTCCACGTTCAATTTTCTCTTTAATGTAATACCACAAGTGCTTCATATCGCAAATAATAGGGCTTTCGTTAGAGTAACACGAGGCCTTGGGAATATTATATATTAACACAGCTGTTGTTTGATTCTCATCCTAAGTTTAGTATATAACAATAATTAATCGGACCAATTAATGAACACTGGAAGTTATGGGATAGAAACAGATTTTATTCAATTTATCAAAAGAGTTAATTAGGTCCGAATGAAACTTTTTCTGTATTGTTTTTGGCCTTAAACATGGTGAACTTCTAGGCTGTTTAATATGTCTGAATGTTTAAAAACGGTATGAAAATAAATAAACTGTGTTGGTGTTTAAGTCATAAAAATATGGGTAGAATTCTCAATACTGTGAAAGAAAATTACAGTTATCTGATGATCGTAATCATCAATAGCAACATCTTACTTTTTCAATAAACGCCATGTAATAAGCTCGTGAATGTTTTTACCGCTATTAGAATTTATAAAATTTTAATCTTATAGTGAATATTTATTTTCCAATCTTTTAAAAGTCCCTCCATACATGTTTACAATTTGAAGATTTTTCCTTATCAATTACAAATATCGCTCAATAACATATGGCAATTTGTTGTTCCACAGAGTTGTGAAATACATCTGGCTGTCATACTGCGACGAGGTTAAAAAAACCTCTTGGGATGTCACACTTGATGTAAAATAAATGAAAATGCTCAGACTGTTTACGCATAAACATATTTTCTCATTAGAATGGTTTGGTGTTTTAGTGTTTTGTGTGATGATTAGTCGACGTGCACTTCCATAACATATATAACACTACATACGAAATATAAACGAAACGAGACGCCAGCCTCACTGAAAACCGGTGTGAAACAACGACTGCGCTGTGTTTCTCCGTAAGAGTGAGAACACCGGAGGCCCATGATCCAACTCTTCCCCTCATCCTCCTCCTCATCCCCCAAGGCCGGCAACGCACTTGTGACGGTGTTACGGGTGTCCATGGGCGGCGGTAATCGCTTACCATCAGGCGATACGTCTGCTCCTTTGCACACTATTCCATAAAAAAAACGAGAAATGTAGCGATTACTTGAATAAATATTTCTAAAAACAAATTTCTGTTATAACTCTAAATTGGAATATGTTTTTTTTTCTTTCCCAAATGCGCAATATGATTGTACGGTGCAACCGTACACTAAGTCGAGCAAGTATTTTACGCTACTCTGCTGCTTTTTATAAATCATAAATACACAAACAAACTTCTACAATAATAAAATAGAGCGTGCAGAAAAAACTGCAAAGTTCTCGAGGGATACTTATATATTTTCTCCTAGAGACAGGAAAAGAACCACCCTCTAAACCGAATAATAGCGTGTAGAGATACCGATATCATTAATCTAGCTCAAGAAAGATTCGATAGTACCGAATAATAGAATACCGCAGTATGTAATAGAATGGAATAGAAATGATTTCTACCTGAATCATTTCTCCTTATATTATTATTTTATGTTTATATCTTTTCATCTGTATGGTGATGGATTAAGAATATGGTGTAAACCTCCTATTCATTCCATGAGTATCGTAAGAGACGATTAAGAAGAAAAATTTATAGTACAGCAGAATCACAGGGACAAAAAAAATTAAAGACAAATCCAGTACCCATCTTTCCGCACAGTATGGTAAATACTTCATTAAAAACCTCCTTTATAAGGAGAGGCCTATGCCTAACAATGGACTATTTTAGGCTGTTGTATTGCTTCGTTGGCCTAGCTAATCAAGAGGTCTCGGGTTCAAATCCCGGGTCGGGCCAAAAGTGTTATTGAGTTTTTCTGATTATATAAATACTTAATAACAGCTCGGAGTTTGGAAGTTGGGGTCTGAACCCCCGTGCCTCAGAGAGTACGTAAAACTGTCGGTCCTGCGCCTGATCTTTCCCTGATTGTGTCGGTTAACCACCCCATCGGATTATGAGAGAGAGAGAACAGAACACCTGTGTTTGAGCATACACTTGTGCACTATAATATCTCCTGCGTAGTGGGCTGGTCTCCGTCAAGACTGTCCGCCGTGACCGTAATCGGCCAGGAGAACATCATTACAGGCTGTTAATAATACAATTCCCTTGAACAGTTTACTTCGAGCTAAAAACTTGGCTGATGAGTTTTAAATCATATACTAGCAAACACGATTCATATTTTAGTAATTCGAAATTCCGGTGGATTGTGGATATGATTCAGTATAACGCGAAAATTAATTGCTCGACATTCAACCCCGTTATGAGTCCCCAAAATTTGCATATTTATAGACATAAAATAATTGTACTGGACTGGACAAAATTCATTTAAAATATAATCATAATATAAGCACTGCTTCCTTTTCATTTATGTAGATTATGAAAATCAAAAAAAAAATCAAGTCTCGCTTGAAAATAGTGACAACATACTGCACCTAAAATTTTTAGAAGACCTGTAAAAATAAGAATAATAATAAAATTATTTTGTTTTACTTTTCGTCTGGTTTAAGTTCTTTTCTCTGTGAGTCTGGCTACATCTAGTGCGACATCTTCCTTTGATTTTTCTATAATATAATTCTGTCTTGCTAGTAAGATTTTTGGACGTCTTCACCATTGGTAAGACAGGCAGCCTTGGTAAACAAGTTTCTGAGTTTGTTCATATAGTTATAGTAAATAGGTGTAGTTTAAGCATTATGTTATCAATGATCAATGTTTCAATAATAAGTAAACTGATACGTAAGCTGATCAATTTATCACCGAGATCAGGGGCAAGATGGAAAGGGTGGAAAGCGGATATTAGTTATTAAAGCGCTTAAATCATACATGATTACTATTCCTCTTAGTACGGTATGAGAAACAGTTTATAAGAACTAATTAAAAATTCTTTGCTAATACTTTTGGTAAATTATATAAAATGTGAATATATAATCAGAATAATATTTCGAGATTTATTGATAATTTTTTTTACCACGTTTGTGATAAAAACAAATCAACAATCAAACCAAGCCATGTAATTAGAACAAAACATTTAAAAAAAGTTATATTTATATATCGAATATCATTCTTCGAATAAACAAAAACAAAATAAAATAAAAAAGTATCTCTTCGCTAATCTTTTTAATAGTAGTTTTTTGCTTAAAGAGCGCGTGACTGTAAAAAATATAATACAACATAAATTCTTGGAAAAACAACGGCTGCGTGTAATATGATATCATTTTTATTGATTAGCTCGACCGTAACAACGATATACCCTATCAATTAATATGAAGTTATAAGCACGGCCTACTTTGGCAGTCTTTAATGGAAAATTTATTTTATACATGCGGCACTTAACGCCCAGCTACTTACAAGTAATAATAAACATGACCAAGGTTCGTAAAGTTTTAAAAATATGACTTATTATTAAAATTTAATTATATTATAAAATATATATTGTAGTCAGCAAGCCAACGATAACAATAAATGTTAGATTACTACTGTAATGTAGTACATACACATTTATCTATTCAAACGACGGGGAAACAAAATTAATATATCTAAAGAAACAAATTACAAATTTTATAACTTCTGTATAATGTTCAAAATTTGTTACCACCTCACAAATTAGCTGTCGCAACAGCAACTGAAACAAATGAAATTCTGTCATATTCACATCAAAATTTTCTCTAATAGTCTAAGTATTTTGCCATGTTTTTGTATTTATTATTATACCGAAAATTAATAGAACATTTACTACATTCTGAAGACTTCTGTAATCAAATCTTCCATAATCCTATCAATATCCTCTCAAATGTTATAGAGTCACTATAGTGGATTACTCCAAAAAGGGGTTTCTAACATCATTAGCAACTACTCTACAGTATTGTACTACACGCTTATACTAACGCTACCAGATACATTTGAAATGCATTTGCGAGACTAACCCGTGCTTTCGTCCCAGTTTGCATCTCGGATATTGCGCCACTTCCGTTCGATTAGATGCTTAACCACGTGCTAATGGGGCCTTACCGTTTTCTGAAAGCATTTAGCTTAAATACACTTACGACACTATAACCTCTTCTGTTTTCAGCTAACTTTGCTCAACTTTGATTTTAGCATCTAAAGTGTTTGCTTCAAATGAGGTTGTTACTTAATGCATGCTTTTGTTGCACTCAAAATGTGTCTGATTCGGATTTAATGCATTAGTTAAATTATGATATTTTTCTTATAATTTTGATTAACCAGCAAAATCATTTTTCAATATGAAATTGATAAAGATGATAATACAATTGCTGGTCAACGGGACTTTTTTTCGGCAAATAATTTTAATCTCAAGGCGAAGGTTTGATCGATACTTACCTGTTTATTCGTTTCAACGATTATCCCACTATTTGTTTTTATTTTAATATACAATGTTTGAAAAATATGGGGGCAGATTCAATGTTCCATTTCAAAATCGAATGAATAGGCAACTACTTATATTTTAAGAAATAAATATCTAATGTCAATCACGAATGTTACTTTGGACGAACTTCTGTCTTCTCGATTTCCTTTTCCAAAAAACTCTGAGAGAATTCTTAATTCAAATATGCAAATATAATACCTTGACAACCTTGGGAAGGCAAATATCTACGTCCAAGTTAGTTGTTTAATAAGTAGATGCCCTTGGAAAGCAAGTTAGAATTAGACCATCTGAATTTGAGACACAGTTTTCTTATACTTAGGCTAAGTAAACTAGGCTCAAAACCAGTTTTTGCTAATTGAATAGTTATTTAATCGAGTGTTATAAGAGTGAATAAGTATAGTACAGAACAAAATATTTGATAATATATAAAAGTTAATACAAAAAGATGCAATAATGTCTTAAAATTTTGTAGTGATAATTAGTAAAAAAAATCTTATCTTGAAAATGACTAAATGTACACTTAATGCATTTTTTTTATTATCAAATTCATAAAAAACAAACCCCACATGGAATAAAACTTTGTATGATCAACAAATTGCTATCCTGAGTCTGAGTGATCTTTATGTTCATTTCATGTATGTCTGTAAAGTCTCTAGCGACACCTGTGAATCCTGATTCGTTTGTAATGCGAGAGTTTTTTTTAAGAGAAAAATAAAAGAAGCAGAATATTATTGAAAAATCTAAAGCAGTGAAAATCTGAAGTTGAAGTTAAATATCTGAGCGACGTAAAGAGTCACTAACAATCGTTATCAAAGTCATATAGAAGGAAATACTTGGTTCGTGCGATTTTGCACTTCAAAGTCGTAATAAAAAATCCAATGAAGATGAAATGTGTGTGAAAGATTTAATCATTATTTGTGTGCGTACGGGTCTATAAAGTTTTATGAGACTTTTACTTGAACGTTATTGGAAAATAGTGAATTATTCTTTTTAAGAGGATAAATTTTGTCCTCAAATTCATCTTACCAAAAGCAAATTTTTTAAAAAATTTACATATATTCATTACGAACACTGTTTCATATTTATTTTCAATCATTATAAACACGTTCAAGTTCATCTGAGTAATGACTACTTATTTCATGCACAAATGCTTATATAAAAAAATCTAACTACGTATTACTTATCTGTTTCCCATCTACCAGCAGGCTGGTAGACCATAGGGGTGGACGAAAGTAACCATAGTGTCCTTATCAGATACAAGCCTGTAATTTTTGAGGGGGGGGGGGAATGTTCACACATACACATTTTAGACTCACATACAAAAAAAAGCGACTGTCATTATCAACGATCTTTCACATGACAAATAAAACAAAAGTTGCACAATTTTACTCATACATAGATACATTCAAAAAAAAAAAAACAAAAAAAAACTGTGTAATGCGTAGGCTCATTTGGGATTATATTTTGACAGAGGGGAACGTCTGCATATGACTTCTACTATTTACTACTCTGTTGCTCTATGCTACAAATACATTAACTAATTATCTCCACGCTATCATTTTCAGGGGAAATTGGCACATCATGAGACGAATAAGCAACTCTCGTTTTGGTCCTGTTCTAAAATATATTACTTGTGCATTCACGACAGTTGATTTTAAAAAGTCTTGTTCAATATATTTGAATTGGCTAGTGCTAGAAATTAGGTATGACATACATATATACATATTTTAGTTAAATAGTCTATTTTCCTAAACAATGATTTTCTGAAATGCTTATTCTATTACGATTTCTTGCAATTATTGCGACATAATATAAGCGCTCTACGAATATACAAGTAACACAGATAAAATACACAATGTAACTCTCATGCAAATAAGATACAGTGCTGTATTTGTAAACAATAGGTTAACGTATTGACACTACAGTTATTCTCTGTTTGCTTCTGGTTCATCTCAGGGAAACTTGTTTACGCAATCACGTTGTCAATCATCTGGTTAGTTTCTGGTATGTTTAAAGTGGAATGTAGTGTAAGTCAATTAACTTAATAAATATAATCTATTTAACGTACATATATTTATGTCTTTAAAGTTCTCAATAAGATAAAGTAAAATAATATTCAAAAAACTGGTTCAACCATGTTCTTTTTTATTTAAACTTCTTGAAACTGTTCAAATTGGTACTTATCTACTAGGTATATATACATTATACCCACCAAGAACATTTTGACATTATTATATTATTTATACATAATGTAAAAATATTACTAATATACTTCGTAATGTGAGGCCCTGTTTCATCGGTGACAGGATTATCGGTAAGTTTCGATAGATAGATCGATCCGACAGATCATTACAGGACTTATTTGTACCCGGATAACCAGGGCCTATATATTATAAACACGACCATTCGGACATCATGACTCTAACATCTCGACCGAAACCGTCAAAAATGTTGTGTATTTACGCCATTTGAAGCTTTCTACTTATGAAGCAATATTAATATGGGATGTTTATTTTAATAATCATTCATGAAATTTATGTGTTTTTATCCTTTAATGTCATAAATTCAAAGCTTTAGAGTAATCAACAAACAAACAAACGATTATTTGTTTTACCAGACTTCAGGCTCCAGCAACGTGCTGCGCAAACATGTTTGCTTCCACATCAGCTGAGTCGTTAAAAAGGAATTATAAGTGTTTATATGACTTGGGGTATAGATTTACATCATATCAGTTACATAACATAAATTATAACAGATATGGATTGAACAATATTGTAAAACTTTCTAAGCAATGTCTTATGTTAATTAAAAAGGTTTTAATTATTATTAAATTATTTTATAATTTGTAAAATTATGAAATATTTAGTATTATAAAGAAATTTAAATTCATGATTGCTACAATAATTGCCCTGATTACCACTTTTGCTTTTTTAATTTCTTTTAAGACTTGTGGAGGAACGGGTCACACGTCCCTATAACACAAACGGAGGATCCTCCGATCAGGAGAAGTGATCATGCCTGGCGAGCTACTACCCAACGTTTGATGTTGGGATTTTGTATATATGCTAATCGGTGCGAGAACTTCTATGGCGCGATTCAGGATTGCTATTTTCATCGTAACATCGGATATATATACGATTTACCTATATATATATATATATATA
>PKRV01000125.1:3196962-3336120 GCA_003709505.1 Hyphantria cunea
ATATATATAGGTAAATCGTTATCATCAACGTATGACGGTTGATGGTTGATCGATGACTGTCGTCGAATGGGTTCGCTTCTCTCGTATGTCGTCGAATACGCAAAATTTTATGTAATAAATTGGTATTTTTCGAGGCAAACATGACAATAGTAGCCTGAGCCCTTAAGAGATTTTAAATATCACATGCAACATTTATAGTAAATCCTAAGTCTATGCAAAATATGTCATTCATTAAATTTAAACTAATCTATATCGCAAAACCAATCATCATTATGCTCATAGTTGGGTGCGGAAACGGCCCGGTCAAACAAATAAAAAAAAACCAATCGCAAACCAACAACGGTATCATATGTTTACAATGTTTACGAACATTTATATTTCTGTAAATTTTCTTTTCTTGACATTTGGAAACCTGTGATATATTATAGACGTAAGTAATACATTTCTGTCCTCACACGGGTTCCAATTCAATTTTCTACAGTGTCCATCCATCTTCGCAAGCCTTTCAAACATAACAAAATACATATATAAACATTTCTTCACGCTTATACAGTGTACAAGAAACTTTCCGTTATAGAATTAACTAAAGACTGTGTGAAATTTCATTACAAGATGAATGATATATGGTATTAAACTAAATAGCACTTTAAATTGAGAGTTTTAAGTTCAGCTTGTATCAATAACTATTTCAGCTTGTGTAGTCCTCGTTTAATGTTTATTGATTTTAAAAATCGTCAATGCGTTGTGGTCGTGTAAATGATGCGTTTACACAAAGCTCGTGTAATCATTCTAATTCCCGTGATTGTATAAACGCGTTGTGTGTTTGCATAAAAAAACCATTACATAAATGTTGCCTGTTATTTTGTCTTTAGTCCTTGAACGTAACATAACTACTATATAGTTCTTTTTTTATCAAGACAACTCCCATATTAGGAATATATATTATATCCTGTGTCACAGGCGACTTTGTAAAATAAGAAGACACAAAGAACACCCATTTGTGGGATTTGAACCCACAATACTTGCCACAGTAGGAAGCGTTGTGGCGGCCACTTGAACCACTTTTTGTTTTTACGTGTGGAAACCCCCTCGGGCCTTCTTCCCACCGGGGCTTGCGGCGGGGCGGTGTGTCGGAATCAAACCGACTAAAACCACACGGTGTGCCACTCTGCGCCTGAGACGGGAGGAATCCGGGAACCGCTTTCTTATGCCATCCGGAACCACCACTTAAACCACTTTTTTTTTTACGGGGTGGAATGCCTTTACGCACTTCGCTCCCCTCCCCCCGCGGGGACAGGGGGTTCACTTTGTGTGGGGCTCCTGACTGACCCAAGCCAGACTACCCACTAAACCACCACGGTGTGCCACTCTGCGCCTGAGACCACTTAAACCACTAGGCCAACCATGCAGTCTAATTGTTTCGTTAACTAAAAAATTAGTAAAATCAGAACTGGGATTGTCATTCGATATGTTTGATTATTAAATGAAGTCAGTAAGATATAACCTGTCTTGTTATATCACTACTACATCCTCATATAAGACCGAAGCATTTAGCTATATCTGTAATGAAGTTACAGGGCGTCTAGAGCATACCGAATAATTTCGAGAAAAGATGTTATGACTATTATTTGTCTTTTTAATTTAAAACTTAACCATAATGGAAAAATTATGCAAATTTCGTTTTTTGTTTAATATCAAATGCCGTAACCATACCTCAAAATTTATGCATTGAAAATATCGATTAATAATAATTTTAACCTTATGAATAGTTTTAGTTTTAATATTGGAAACTATTTAACGTTACACTTTAGTTTACACAAAAAATAAATACTTTTATAGTAATTTCGTGTCTTTGTTTTATTTTCATGTAGATTCTACCTGCACTCGGTGATTAGAAACAATCATCGAGGGTAAGCAACGATGGCGCGGTCAGTACCTGGATGGGTGACCACTGATGGCATGTTACCATGCGCGTCTCCGTGATTCGGAGGTCACGTTAAGCAGTCGGTCCCGGTTGTTATCATACGATAACAGTCGTTAAGCTTAGTTGGAGGCCTTCGGGCGGCTTAAAAACATCCAACGGCAAGATATACGTAGCCACAACGTATTCTTGCCAGTCCCCAACCCGCACTTGGCCAGCGTGGGGACGTATGGCCTTAACCCTCTCCTGAGAGGAGACCCGAGCCCAGCAGTGGGACATTATGGGTTGTTGTGTGTGTGTAGATTCTACCATGTACATTAAACACCACGAAAACGCTTAAAACTTGGTAAGTATCTACAATATATAGTTTTCATTAGGCTTATGTTGCGGTTGAGTAATAATTTAATTAGTTGCTTCGCCCTAATGAGACGGTCTCACGCGATCATATTTGACCCTGTATCGGCTAAGCCGCTAAATTAAACCGGGATAATACTACTACTAACGACTTGTATATATACATATCCATAAATATTTCAGAAGCTATGTAGACAGATCGTCGGTTGTTAGCCCATTTAACAAGAAACACTATAGTCTAAGAGCTAGCAACGTTTTCGAGAGAGAATTTCAGGTAGGCCAGTTTTTAGATATGCTATCTCTCTCACTCCCCCGGACATCATACGGGCTATCTGGCTGGCGGTAGTGGTTGCGTTCATCAGTGCGCATCCTACCTGTACAGGTAAAATATCGATTTTTCAAATCATTTTAAGAAGTTTTTTTTTGTATTATTTTTATTGAATTTTTCGCAACATGAATATATTATTGCCAGATATTTTTATCGTTGTTTAAATTGTGCCAGACGCTAATTTTGAATTGAAAAAAAAATTTTTTTCAAAATATTTCAGTATGGCTGAAATTTTTATATGATGTTATTTAAGTATCTAAAAACCTAAAATTAATTTGCCAAACAATAATTCGATTGTTAAACCTTCAGCCAGACCGATCTAAAAGTGAAAAGTGATTGGGCATGTTGGAAGAGTACAGACAATCACGTGTTAGTTGCGCAAGCGAGATAGACGACAGCAGCTGTTTGTAATCAAGATGGCGTCAGTTTAGTCACATTGGTGTATTCGTTGCTGTTATTTTTAATGTTTTTAACAAAATTACGTTACAATGGCTAGCGAAAAATTAAAATGTGTTTTTTGTAAAGACAGAAATGGAAAAATAATAACTTTTGTTGAAGATAAATTAAAAAAGTATAAAGAAGTTCTACAAATACGTGTAAATTTTAAACTGAAATATAATAGTGTACAGTTACCGGAGCAAGTTAATGACACTGATGGATATCACAGAAATTGTCATTCACAACACCCAACAAATCATTTACAACACCCAACATCTCTATCACCTCAAGCTTCTGGCTGGACCATAAATGACGATAAATATGATTTTATCTGGTTTGTTGGAGAGCAGTTACCATCATTAGTTGCCGACATTATCATTAAAGGTAAAAATTGAAAATAAAATACTAATAAATTTCTTTGCCGAAAGATTATAAAATTTTTCATTCTTTTACAGATAATAGCTTATTACAAGACGATGATAATCCAAAAGACGACGATGGCAATGAAAATGACAGTAGTGATGAAGATGATGATAATTATCAAGATGCCTCCGTTTTTTGTGACACAATTATGGATTAAAAAATATAATTTTTGTTTACTTTCATCCTTGAGATAGATTATTACCTTAATTTTGCACAAAAATAAATAATTATTTTAATGCTATCTTAATCCACAATTAATTCAATAGTTTTTAATTCTTTCTCTGTAATTTATTCGACAACTATTCCTATACCAAGCAAAATAGTACCACATCACTTTTTACTTTTAGATCGGTCTGGCTGAAGGTTTAACAATCGAATTATTGTTTGGCAAATTAATTTTAGGTTTTTAGATACTTAAATAACATCATATAAAAATTTCAGCCATACTGAAATATTTTGAAAAAAATGTTTTTTTCAATTCAAAATTAGCGTCTGGCATAATTTAAACAACGATAAAAAAATCTGGCAATAATATATTCATGTTGCGAAAAATTCAATAAAAATAATGAAAAAAAAAAAAACTTCTTAAAATGATTTGAAAAATCGATATTTTACCTGTACAGGTAGGATGCGCACTGATGAACGCAACCACTACCGCCAGCCAGATAGCCCGTATGACGTCCGGGGGAGTGAGAGAGATAGCATATCTAAAAACTAGCCTACTTGAAATGCTTGTTTTCCCGACGTTGCTAGCTCTCGTACTACTACAATTGATCAAATATTAATAAGATTGTTTTAGAAAACAAATATTGAAAGTAACTTTGAGGAGATAATATAAATATTTTTCAGTATCATAATTTATATTTAGCATGGATTTATGTCAAAAGTATCAACTTATTTTAAAAAAATAAACAGTAAGTAGGCAAAACAACATATACATCGCAGATATACTGTTCCAAGAGCAAATAATTCTTATAATGGCAGAAATCAAAAATAAAATCGGCTTTGTGCGAGTCGGACTCGCGCAGGAAGGGTTCCGTACCATTATCTATACATTTCAAGCGTTTAACTGTTGTCGTTATATATCAAACATAAATGAACAATAAAAACACGTTAGTTGTACGGGGGCTCCCTTAAATATTTACTGTACTCTGTTTTTTTTGGTGTCATAGCTGCAACAAAGCAACGGCGGTGACATCTTCTGAAAATTAATCATCTCTAAAAATTTCAACTGTCAAATTATCACGGTTCATGAGATATAGCCTGGTGACAGACCGACGGACAGCCGGACAGCTAAGTCTTAGTAATAGGGCGTTTTACTTTTTGGCTGCGGATTCCCAAAAAACGAATGCCTTACAATCTAAACAGTCTGCCAATGGATATCAGGGAGGAATCTAAGAAAAATTTGTTTAGAAGAAATAAAAAAATGTTTATTAGTTTTTGTTTTACCTACCTTTAAAAGTTTAAAAATATAGAAAAAAAAATAGGAAACTCTTTATTTGCACACTATAATATTACATTTAGAAGAGAGTACATAAAATATGAGACGGAGTGTACAAAGGGCGGCCTTATTGCCAAAAGCATGTCTTACAGACAAAATATATTTTTTTAATTAGTTTAAAATGTTGTTTTCCCAAATAGTTAGTTTTCTTTACCTTTTGATTGGATACTAAAACAGTTATTGTTGTTTTTTTAACTTCAGAATTTTACGGAGACAAACCATCAACCAGGTTTTGGGGGATAAATATTGTAATTCAGTTTGTTTTCTCTGGGTAATAAATGAAAATTAAATAATGCATTTACAGTCAAATAACTTGAGCACCATAACTAAGTTTGTATGTAATATTTCTTATTACTATACTTATTTAGTATTAACGTAATCTTAAAGAATAATTTTAGAAATATTTATATATTTTTTTATATTTATATATCTTTATTGTATACATGCAAAATTACAAAGTTANTTGTATACATGCAAATTACAAAGTTAAAACAGAGGATGAGTCACAAATATGCAAATGATAAAATAGGCGGTCTTATCGCTCATGGCGATCTCTTCCAGACAACCACCAGAAATATATCCTAAATTATCCCACATCAACGATGCTGCCTAGATTACTTT
Organism: Hyphantria cunea; assembly: GCA_003709505.1. Lineage (NCBI taxonomy): Eukaryota > Metazoa > Arthropoda > Insecta > Lepidoptera > Erebidae > Hyphantria > Hyphantria cunea. Next base: position 3,202,549 of record PKRV01000125.1, read on the forward strand.
TCGAGACATTTTAATGTTTCCAATATCTGGGTTATAATGAATTAATCTTTTATACAGTAATATCTAATTCAATTTTATTTGGTATTTTGAATAGTATTGTAATCATTGGAATATTCCTTTGTTAAGTAACTCTAATAATTGTACATATTGTTCATTGGCAAGATATTTTCTTAAATTATTTTAAATACATGTTTGTTTTACAGTCATAAACTACTAAGACTACACGGTTGGCCCAGTGGTTTCAGTGGTCACCACACCGCTTCCTACAGCGCCAAGTTTTGTGGGTTCAAATTCTACATGGGACAACACTTTGTGTGATCTATAAGTTGTTGTTCTAAGTCTGTGTGTACTTTGTGTCCGTTTCATGTATGTTTGTAAAGATCCCCGTGACACAGGAATGTATATTCCTTATGCGGGAGTTGTCATTTATGAAATAAAAAAAATAACAATTAGGTAGTAGGTATTCCACTAAAAAGAAATTTCAGAATTTAGTAATCGAGTTGAGGCAAGCAAAGGTTCGTCCATTCGTCTTAAACTATTAATTCATAAGCAGTGTGGAATATCAGACTAGATTTTAAGTGTATATTTAATGACTGTAAAGTAATATATAGGTTACTAAGGAAACTAATTCTACTATGGATTTTGTTTGAATAAATAAAGATGATTTAAATGCGCCTTTCTGTTACGAACTTTTTACTTTGCACATTATACTTGAATTTCACTATTGAATTTGACTTAATGAAAATCTTTACCATAGAAAAGTCAATCATCCGTGGAACAATTTAAAAGGAATTCCTTAAGTGAGGTAACAAAACTCACAGCCCTTAGCTAAAGGCCTGTCAATATTAATTGCCCACTGAAATCTTTCAAATGGAAGTCCCTATACCTTAGCATTAATAATAATACTTTAACTATCAGATTCTCATTTTCATTTCAACATGGTTTACAATCGAATAATGGTACTAGTAATAAATGTTTACGATCAATACTTACAATATTGATATCGTTGTTCTATTTTGATTGGATACTTAAACTCCAATTGTGTTGAGTTAAAACAAAAGTGTATTTCTAAAATCGTAACTTTTTATTGAGCATCGTAAAAATGTCTTCTCTGTACAATTCTCTTTACCTTATTTTGTTGCAGTTGCGGATTTCTATGTATTTAAACTTCAAAGAGATTCAATATTTGTCTATCTGCTTTCAACTCAACATTATTTCAGCTCATGAAGTAGGCAGCTCAGGCACCCGACATAATCATATTCAATGCGGAATAGATTACATTTTAATAAGGAAGTAAGTATATATTAAGTATTCACTGTCAGGAAATGGTTGCCTAGATATATGAGTAGTTGAATTCGTGTAATATATACTGCTATAAATGTAGCGGATGTTGTGGGGAGGCTTGGGGGAGGCCTCAGTCGTGCAGTGAATCTTTTGTGACCAAGATGATAATGCTGATGATAATTCTATATTGTCATGTCGTGTTTACATAAGTGGTTGGTCCCTTAGTTGAAAGAATAATATTTACTATATTCCCAACATTTAACTCGCATAAGTTCCACATTCAACATATTTTGACTGTCAATAGCTACGGGTACATCCTAAAATAGGTATACTGACTGTTTAACTGTGTAATTTTTGAGAGCCTAGTCATAAATATTGACCACTGACCAGCATCTATAGTTTATTGTAGGTAGGGTTAAAGGATACGTAAAGGATTCGTTATTTCCATATTTCATCCCTGAAGTACATAAATCTGCATCCAGTAAAATTCTATCTACCACTTATTAATATTAATGTTGAATTTAGTACTGACATTATATAGTATCCTGTAGTGCAGTGCGTGGGTAAGAGACTTACGTCCAACAATGGACTGTAGTGGGCTGATAATGACGAGGGTATTTCTTATGAAATACTAGCTGACCCGGCGAAGTTCATACCACCGTTTTTTTCGTAGGTAATTATTTTCTCATTTTTTTAAAAGCTTTTTTGATTATTTATGCCTGTCTCAGCTTCCCACGGGTAATTTATCCATAGATTAAAATAAATTACCACTTCAGGTTTCTTATAATTTTCCTTAATGTGACCTTATGCAGACAATAGCAAGCACATAAAAAAAATATATTCAATTTGGTGCAGTCCATGGAAGCTATACGCGTACAAACATTTATGATTTATTTTTATTTATGTAGATTAGAACTTCGGAGTTCTATTTGCTCTTGCTAATAAAATAATGAGAAGATTGCTAAGTTTAAACTCCATTTGATCGAAAAATTAGAGTAGATCTACTCTAGTCCAGTCTAGTTAAACATTAATTATTTATTTCAGGTAGAAAAATACTGAAATGTATCTTGTCTTTCATTAAAAAAATCATCAATAAAAAATTCAATTATTGTAAATATGAAAACTACACTTGTACCCCCGAAGATAATACATAGCAACAAAGCTTTTAGTGACAGTTTTACTACTAAAATTAACTCCCTCGGGAAGTATCCGTGCATTTGTATGATAAATTTGACAACATCTGTGTCATAATTTCTCATTCTAACGCGTTACAATATTAGTCCCTGGTGACCGGAGCACATTTTTACGCTCGTATGCCCCTGTATAATGGACACATACTGAAAGCTATAAATTCTTTAGCTAACCACTTCCTATCGCAGGGATGAAGCGCTCAATGCCTTGTCACAATGTGAAAAAGCAGTATAGATTTTTTTACAGGATAAAATTTTTTTTTTGTTTATCGTAAAAATTACCTTTTAAGTTAATATAATACAAACAGATATGAAAAAGGCTTGTAGTGTTAATGGAACCTTTCTAAAATTTAAGAAATATAATTGTGAAATCTCATAAAATTCGTATTTTTACATTAAATAAACAGCTGATAATTAAACCAAAAAAAATATCACGTTCAAAAACTCGTGCCTTTTTCTTAAAACATCATAAATATTAATTTTGGTAGAAAACTGTAATTCTATATTTTTATCTCAGCTTTACCTATAACTGCCTTGAAATTTATGAAATTACTATATATTACCTACTTCTTATGGAATTAAGGATTTTATATAGCACTAGCTAATCCGTGCAACTTTGTCAGCGTCTCTGAAAAGGAATGAATTTTCCCTGTTTTGTCCTATTTTTCATCGATGCTCGGCTCTTTTTGGTCTTAGAGTGATAATATATAGCCTCGATAACTGAGCTATCAAATACTAAAAGAATTAGCAAAATTGGTCTAGCCGTGATTACGTGACCAAGGGAAATAGGGATTCATTTTTTATGTATATAGATTTTATTTATAAAAAATATATAATTATGTACAGAATACAGAAAAACCCGAAATTGATCCTACTCTTTAAGGGTTCTTTTGTTTTTTTTTTACCACAGCAATAAAAAAGTATAAAGTCCCTTCTCGAAAGCAATAAAAGCTTTGCGCAATCACTTTCTATCTTACGCGAAATCGCCCGATCGTCTGAAATAAGATCTTGTAGAAAAACTCGAACTTCCCAATGCCCAACTTGAACACAACTATTGATAGTTCATGCTTTATTTTCCTCGTTAGTTTGTCTTGGGTTTCGTAATTGGCACCTCGTTTATAAAGTTGAAATTCAGCGTTGGGCTAATTTCTAGGCAAGATTGGCCGTTGACAGGAACCATTTGTATGAGCCGAACTTACAGGTGAAGTGCAATTTGATGTTTGTAGTTGGACGAGCGACACGAAAATTAAATTGGTATAGTATTGATGGGTACTTTGTTCTAGAGCTCTCTTATCAATGTAACGGCAGCATGAAAATTAAAGTTACTTGAGATAATAGTTACGTACGTGTGCAATTATCATAAAAAAGTGTGTTCATCTCTTTCTACTGACGTCTATTTTATGGTTCTAGAAGAATTATGCTTAGTTAAGAATAAACTGTAGTATTTCAAGTAATCAATATAGCTGATTATTTATTATTGTACTGTTAAAATGAATTCTTTCAATTAATATTTTGTGAAATTACACGGATGGCGTAGCGGTTTAAGCGATAGCCAAGCTGCACTCTACTGCGCTGAGTGTTGTAGGTTAAAACCTGTGACAGCACTTTGTGCGATCCACAAATTTGTATTCTAAGTCTGTATGTTCTTTGTGTTCATTTTGTTCAAATTGTGAAGTGCCTCGCGATACGGGAATATTGCAAATACCGAGTTGTCTTTTTAAAAAAATCAAAAAGTTATTGGATGAAGTATTTAGTAACTATGTAAAATAAAAAATATATACTTTATCATTATTATTCATAAATTATTTTCTCTAGGAAAGTCAATTCATTAATTTTATCCCTTTAAACAAGCTCACCTCAGTCGGAATTAGAGAGATTATTTTTAGGTCAGAAACGTTTATCGCGTGGTGTTAATAGCGTCAGAATAAAACTATTAATGCATATATATTTATGTATGCATACATATGACTGGTCTTCTTAAAGTAATAGTATATAAATTTATATTAGTTGGGGGCTGAAATGAAAAAAGTGCTTGTCAATAATTAATCGAAACCGGTAGATGCAAATACAGTAAAGTCTTAAGTTATTATTTAAATAAGTGATTCGTTTTAAAAGGGTTTTTTAAAACAAACTTTTATTACTTTAAAAAAAAATAACATTAAGCCATTTCCTTTGATACCCATATTGGGTGGGTGGTTCTGAAATAGGTAAGCCACCATTTTGTTACGGCGGCCATTTTAGATTAATAATAATACAGATTATATATAATTGCATTGTCATCAGATCTAAAGGTACGTTTCCAATTTCCGCTCAATCGGATCTTGAGAAGTGAATCAAATTTCACTTGCAAGATACTATTAAAGACAAACATCCGGACTTGTAAAAATGCATGTACTTGATCGTCTGTTTTTTCCGTTTTCCAGCTGTGGGCGTCCAAAAATGAAAATTCCACTGTCACAAGCTTTTAAAGAATTCAACTAACGGGATGCTTTGAAGGCATTAATAATTCCTCAGGCATACACGCGCAAATTTCATGAAAACTTTTGTTCTGATTTCAGAGTGGTGTGGAACGTTTAAAAAAGTATCCCGCGCTTATGTGTGAGCCAGCAAAAAGGTACCGTCGATCAACTGCTAAAATTGTTTGTGAAAACATAACAAATGGCAGATATGAAAATATGATGATGAAATACTACTATTATAAACTACTTCCTAGTATTATTATAAACTAGCTGACCCGGCGAACTTCTCAACCCCTTATGAAAAACTTTGCAATATATTTTATTATTTATTTATACCCTCAACTTCCCAAGGGTAGAGTGCAGTTGCAGACTTAGAAAACATAACTCTCTTTTAATTTCTTTCTAAACAAACCTTGTTCAACATATTAAACCTAACCTTGTGAAACATATCAAAGAAAGAATTATCCAATTTAGTGTAGTCGATCGAAAGTTATGCGCATACATATAAGCGTAAGTTTGTGACCTATACGCGCAAGATGTTGTTTTTCTCTTTCAAGCTAAATTTACTGCACGGATTCAGATAAAAGTTAACAATAATATAACTTATATGTTAGACTAACACATAGGCCGTTATTAACCGCGATAATTGACATATATGTGGGGAAAAGCTAGTTTAGTGTAAAGATAAACTCAAAAACATTGATTCGGTTAAATATTCGCTAGTGAAACTTTTATTGCACAAAACTTAACACGTCAAGTGTGACGTATAACGTTATCCTATCATATCACAGATTCGATGACTTAGATATTTGAATAGTTGTAAATATATCTAATACCTTTAAACGAGCAATTCTTGCATATATATATAATCTGAATCTCTAGACAGCTCCAACGACTTATTAGCAACCTCTTCCCCTACCTGAATGAGACGAACGGGAACCCTTTATGAGGCGGCGCAGAGCGAGCTGCAATCTCTTTTCGCTGCCGTCGCTCGATCACCACGAATGTATCTCTATTGCTAATTATTACCGTGCCGCCATTTTGATTAATTGTAAAATAATTTATACACGTTTAGGTGGTGTCGGTTACTTTTTTGTTTTCCTAATTCATAGATTCTCCTTACAATATATTATGTAGAGTAGATTTATTTTTATAAAATAAACAAAAAAAATACCTAGTAAAGCTCTGTCATTCAGGTACTAATATTACTACTTTAGATTTGAATGCTATGACAAGAGATCAATACGATGTAGAATATTATAGGTAGATAGTAACAAAAGTGCTATGCGTGCCATTAGTATCACTATCAGAAATGACTAATATCGGGCAAAGTGGAGATGGAGTTGAAGGGAAGTGGACCTCGGGCTCCAAAATGTAAAGTTCTGATGGAATCAACCTAGGATGATGACGGTGATTAACAAACTTGAAGTTTTACTTAACTGACACCGTAACACGACAAGGTACATATACTTTGGTACTACAAACTTTTGGTCTTTAAAGAGGTTCTTTGTTTCTTGCTTTTCATGTGGTGACTAACACACATACATGGTGACAACAATAAATCAATTCACGATCTACCCCTGATTTACCTCTTTACTTTAACTAACTTTCAGTTGCCGAGGTAAAATTTATGGAAATAAACGATCCTTCTTGGCACGCTACTTAATATCTCAAGTAAAGTTCCTTAAGGAAAATAATAGCTGCTTCATAATACTGAATCTATTCAATAATCGTACCTATTTTATCCACTCGGTATCTTAGAACAACAACTTCCAGTTAATTTGTATCGCCGCGCGTAAATGTTGAGAATTTTTCTTATGACTTTAGGAAAATAATTCATCGAGTTTCTTTTTGTTAAGAATTTATTTCGACTTTGAGGATTTTTTTACCAACTGAACCAATATGTGATGCTTAATACGTTTCTATGGCAAAATATATTTCTTTAGTAAAATAATTGGAATATTAAGTGAATTCGGAAATATGTTGATTTGGTACTATCATGTTTAAACAATGTTTCAGTTATTTTTTATCGTTGGTAATTTCTATAGCATCTTAATTTTTTGCCCTAATATCACTAATAATCCCTAATTGGTAGTTTGCCAAATTGGTATATGCGGTAGGGAGTAACTTGACACGGAGTTTTGTAGTTTTGTAAGTACCTATCTTTTATTGTTTAAATTTCTTTGGAAGTTTCGACATAATATTTATGGGCATGCAACAGACTACTAAAAGCTATACTTACTTAAAAAAAACCATTTGTATTCTTACCAGAAGTTACAAAGTACGAATGGTTCAGTCATGTGCGAAAACTTCATCAGAGAGCGCCCTACATCATCGTCTTCAAAGAGTCCATTAATCATAAGTATTGAACGGTAATTGATTTACAAACTTGTGATACTATATTTTGGTTAGTATCTATAAACTAAAAGTGTCGCTAAAACACTCGCCTTAGTTTTAAACAGCTTTACTGTATACATTTGGAAGTTCGCTTTGAGTAGGGTGTCCTCAATCTCCTCCAAAGTGGAACTGTCCCGTATCTATCACTGGTAACTTTTCTTTTATCGACTTTCTTTTATTGATGTATATTCCAACCGAAGTGAGATTTCTTTCACTTGTTATAGACAAACTTTATCTCTTACTGTGACATGATAATACGTTTTGACATAGATACGTAGTTTTTGTTTCACAACTTAATTTTTTGGCGCACTACTTACTTACTTACTCTTACGAACTGAATTGAACAAAGAAAGTATCCAATTTATAGTAAACAGTCAACTTTTTTTCTGAAAGTAATAAAAGAACTTCAGTCTTACTTTACTAGTACTTTTTTATAAAAGACTTTGTGGAGGAATAATTATTCCACCGATGTATATCAATTCGGGGATGGGTAGTCCAGGAACACCTCCTCAATACTATTATAAGTTATATCTTATAATAGTTATAACTCGTGTTAAATATATATATTCATTACACATTATATACATATTCATTAAAAAATATTCTGTCCATGAAATGCACATTTTAACTGTATCTGATGATACTCGTGGACCGTAGCTAGCAACAGAGCTTATTAGTTTGTGAAACTTCGCTATTAGTGCTTATTCTGTTGCTGACATCCCTAAATTAAAATTCTTAAATATTCGTTGTTGGATTGTATACTTAAATCTCATTTACTCACAGTCCATTTTTCGATATGCCTCATCTTAGATTTTACTATTTTCAGCCACGTACCAAGTACGTAAGTCATTTAGTCGGCATGCACCAAAACACACATTATCTTAGTTTTAAGTAATTGTTTTGTTTTTTTTTTTTTTAAGTTTAGAGATCATGTTTTGATCACGGTTTGTGTTTGTTTTGAAAACATGATATAAGTTGAGTAATTTAGCTAATTTTGGTTATGCCATGGTAAATTTTTTTTTCAGGTATTAAACAAGCGCGTGTCTCTGATTTACATTTAATCGGTACTGTGCTAAGCTCAGTGACAGCTAAGATTTTAGGTTTTCAAAAAATGAACTATTAGCAATTAAAAATAAAGTATATAATTGAACAACAAATTTTAGTGAATTTCAGTTTAGTGAGGTCAACAAATAGAATTACCACCAATGGCTCCGTAAATTGTGGCACGGATGTCACTCATATGCATCATGACCTGTAAGATTTTTTTCATTTCTATTCCCTTGAAACAAATAACAACAAACAACTACATCATATGTTAAATTCTGAGGAAGATAAATTACACACATGAAAAATACAGTGTTAAATGTAGCGTACGTTAAGTATTTGCATCTAAAAGAAAATCCCTTGTGTGTCGTAAGACTTTCATTTTTGAGACTTTCCTACACTCTAGAAAAATTTTTGGCCAAATACAAATATTCAGTTTTTCTGTATGGCATTTTTTGTAGAACGAAATTTCATATTCAATTATTAAAAACAAGGTATGCCTGTATAAATAAACTTAACTGACTAAATAATTTATACTCTCGATTGTCGGCACTTGATGGAAGTTGTTGCAATATCGCCATAAGGTGATATTGGTCAGGTATAAACAAACATAAATAAAATAGTGGAATAAGTACAAGTGAGTTTAATTCTAGAATGGACTAAATAATTGCTTATGCAGATGTAAAATATTGAACCCTAGTCAAAACAAAATCGTTCAAAATGTTTCGTAAAAATTACAAAAAAAAAACTTTTAAGTACACTACATTTATAAATATGTATATTTTATCAAATGGGTTTGAAATTGATTATCTGATTTTTTTACCATGAATCATTGAAACTCTATTTAATATCAAATTAAAATAACGTAAACAATGCAAAAATAACATTTGTTTTACAAAATTTGATAACAATATTGTTAAAAAGACATTGCAGAGCCTAAAATATTCCGTTCAGGATAACAAATTACAACAATATATTTCAAGCTCACCTGTTCTGCTTAATTAAACTGCTGTTACATAAATAACGCCCTGCAAAATTTTACTTACGACGATTTGCTAGAGAATCTTTAAAATATTTGTTTGAATCTATTTTGAACTGAGTTTCAAGCAGAAACACATTTAGTACAGTTTTAAAATATTATTTTGTGTTAATTACAAAAAGGTAAAAACATTTTGCCATTTTATGAATGCGTACTTACAATTTTGATCTGTCAGCTAGATTTTTCTACCTCCCCGAAAGTTCATCCCGTAAAATGAATATGGCGGCACAAATAATAAATGTGATTCTGGCTGCTAAGTCATACATAATTTAGGACATGAACTCATATTCCGCCGATTCATTTATCTTGCTTAGTTAGGCTAGAAAATATATTTCACCCTAATTAGATTTCTAATTCTAAAACTTTTTAAATATTAAATTTTGTTCCATCTCCATTTGCTCTGTTTGCTTATACTATTAAATTTAATATAGATTTAATAATTAGGCGATAAGAGCATTTAATACTTTGCCGTAAGTTTTTTAGTTTAGGACGAACGTTGAAATTATAGAGTATCTACTTTATAATTTCAACGCTCGTTCTAAATTAACATTAAAAAGTAAAATACAGGAAGAAATAAAAATAGACTATTAACATTCAACGAAAAAAAGAAAAACCAACACCAATAAGAAGTGTGATTCTTAAGCTATGACAAACAAAGTACTAGCATTCAATAACAAAAGAATATCAATTGTATAACTTACGATTCAATCACATAAAGTCTAGATACATATCGAATTTACGTTTCACATTCTCCAATGTAACACTATTCTATTTTATATTATATTGTAGAAGAAAGATGATTGAGGAAGAGAAAATATATATTTCAGTCAATGTTCACTATGGTCTGAATTAACAGGTGTTTGAATTTTATATGAAGATGAATCATTATTGCACTTAAAGTACGAATATTACCGGATTTTCAGAATTTTTTATTTGAGGAATAATTAAGTTCAAACATTATTTATATTTTGGCCAATCTACAAAAATCATCAGATGATGAAGTCGTGTCAGTTCTTTTTCTAAAATAACTACTGAGATATTTATATTAATTTAATAGTTTTAGTCCAAGCGAGTTCATAACGGCGTTTCAACTCGACCCGTCTTCAGAAGTTCCTCAATCAAATAGAAATTCGGCGATATTTTGTTAATTAGAATGTATGTGCAGAGATGTTTACCTGTCCCCGTTGCAGTTTGAAAACTTGAGGAAAAAGTAAGTACTTTTAATAAATATTTGCGCACTTACAAAATTACTTTAATAGCATCGTTAACCAGCCAGCCACAGGGCTTACCTTGTGATACTTTTTTCAAAACCAGAGAAGGAGGAAAACCTTCCCTTTTAAACTGTAAGAATATATATATATCTCTTTCTCACAATATCTCTAGGCTATGTGACATCAAATGTTAACCATATAATGCAATGTGTGATAATGGATACCTTAAGTGTTTCTAGGCAATAAACCAGAAGATATTACATCATTAAAGGTAGTATTTCCTCATAGCAAAGATAATGCAACTAAGGCTGCTATTAAAGTAATTTTGTAAACGGAACTGGAAGCAATTTATGTGACTGAATATCCGTAGTCCTTCTTTCATAAAGTAAGGGTGGTACAATTTATAACAATTTCAAAACTCTGCAAATAACAGTTAGTAAATTCAGACCTCTTATTCAAGCTATCAAACCAAACTCATTTACATCTAAAGAAATTGTGATTTAACGTTGTTGGTGCCTCAAATACCTTTCCAAAATCTTCTGGGACGAAAAGATAAAGATCTTCTGTCCGACATTTGCGGTTGACGTCGGTTATTGGTCGTTAGTTGTGGGTTGATGTGTCGGCGGACGGTTTCTAACCTAAAGCTGTTACGCGCTAACTGGAAATTTACTTTCCTTATTATGTGTACTTACGGATTTATTCTAAGATTGACAGGACAGAGAGATTGGCAGGAATGGCAAAATGAACCACATGTCTTCATGTAAAAATATGGAGAAGGTTATCAACAGATTTACAAAGACAATGATGTGAAAATAAAAGCTAATGGTAATGATAATGATTACGGACAAGTCATATTAAGTATTAAAGGTGTTTGCGCCTATGTTAAATACCCTGATGTGAAAACGTATCTCGCCTGAAACTGCGATAGTTAAAACTAGCCAATTACTACCACAAAACACATCCTACTTTAACACCACATCAATCTCTCAACATCACAAGTGATTATATTGCAAACTTTAAACTTCATTGAACGCGATAATTCAATACGAAAACGGAAGCAACATCATATATCACCGCTAATCCGGACAGATGCCCCATGAACGCATAATTTCTCATCTACGATATTTCAGGCTCATTTTTGTCTCAAATTATAACCTAAAAAGCAGGTCCTTTTGTATTAAGTTTAGCAACTTCAGCAAATTTAGCAAATTCGGCAATGTACAAATATTAGGAGAACACCAGTACAATTTTTAGTAATAATAAAAAAGTATCTTAACAGTTGAAAGTTGTTATTCACGTACAATCAACTCCTATACTAGAAAAAAACAAGTATACTAATTTTTTATTTATCATAGCGAAATTACTGTTCATGACTACGTAGATGCAAACTTTTCTAAAAAAATATCGAATTTAGTTGTTATAACAGCCGAGATTAACACTTCCTGGATTAAATTTAGTCGAGCTCTTTAAGTTTATGACCTGTTTTAATTGGGTGTGAACATTTACCAGCATGCATAGTAATAAATTAACTAAAAAATGAGCATTCCATTACGTGTGCCTGTAATTAAGTTTCCAACGTCCTCAGTAAAATAAGAGTTTAAGCAAATGTGTCTTCAATTACTTTAATTGAATTTGATTACGATAATTATGTTCGAACATTTATATTGTTTTGAGTTCTATTATCGACAAGCTGGAGGTAATTTTGAAAAACCAGTCGTAGTGTTTTATAGTTCGACAGGTTGGTCATAAAAATATCTTAATATTTAGGACACAAATAATATTGTACATGTAATATTTAGATGTTCAATCTCGTATTCTATCCTAATTGCTATTATTGACACATACAAAACTTAGTTTGAAGTTTTTCTACTCGACCTCAATACACATAACAAACAGAGACACAGAAAGGATAAGGTTTAGTAAAACAAAACGAAAACTACTTTATACAATATTATACACTACAAACTATAACACGAATTTTCCAAGATTGGGCTCTCATTTCGAATTTATAAAAAAAATCAAATACTGCAGTTAGAAGTGACTACAAATGATACAATTATACGGGCAAGGCATGTCATACACTTACATAATAGTGTCTAATTACTGAACTGTAGGACGGCAAACATTAATAGTTGATATTTACTCACTAATTTTGGATTTTCACAAAACCAATCTTTCAATGGCTGTTTTGTTGAAACAAAACAAAACGGTGCAGTATCCAATGTGAAATGAACTTAAAATGGCGACTGACAAAGGAACTTTTCTATTAATGCTACAATACCCGTATTCTACTTGCTAATTAAATGTAATGTCTTTTTAAACAGAAATGTATTTCAAATTGTATAAATTATATGGCTAAAGTTTTATGGAGTTATCTTGTTTTCATTTGAATAAAATGATATTATATTTCATTGCTCTGTAAATTATTTTTATTTTTTTTCATTCCTATATTTATAGATACACACAAATGTTTTTTTATTTGATTACCTACAAACATAACCAAGTATTACTGTAAGTAATACTTGGTTATGTTTGTAGGGTGCTATCTCTGGATCTACTGAACCGATTCTGAAAACTCTCTACAAATAGAAAGCCACATTATTTGTAATATATATATATATATAATGGTTACCGCAACTTTTAACAAACATGCAGGCAGAGTCGGGTACACAAAATTTAGAACTAAATATTATATTTAGATGATATTATCTGACCTGGCAAACGACGTTTTATTATTTTAAAAAAAAAATGGATGGGCCACTCTTATCAGTTAGGTCTACGAAAAATATATGTTGGCCGATTCTCAGACCTACCCGATATACACACAAAATTTAATAAATATCGGTTCAGCCTTTTGGTGGAGCTTGGTAATAAACATTGCGACAACTGATTTTTATATATTACATTTAATTCGTGAATATGGCGTGTATTCCAGTATTTAAAGAATAAAGTTATTATAACAGAAATCATTTTTATGCTTGCATTCACCGCAACTACGAAGGCTGTAATATAGGTTGAAAACAATATGCGTAAAGTCTAGTATTATTGCCTCTTCCTTAATATTGTCTCTCAAATTTATATTTTGTACTGCTGGATGAGGATTTAGGTGTCGGTTTCTAAAATAGCATTGCAGACCTTATGAGTCGAAAAATAACTTACTTACGTCAAAGAAAATATTTGAGGTATGGGCCTCAGGTATTCTCACTCACTCGGTGAAACACCGGTTTTCTATGAGGCCGTGGTATCACTCCGGACGAACTCTACTATTTCATACAAAAGTATTACAACCTTTTTATATTAAATAACAAAAGTTATTTTATTAAGGCATTATATGTGTAAACTTTAGGCTGGTAGCCGTTTGTTCAATATACATGAAATATTTTAATATTATGTGTTGTCGGGTCATGGTATGTCGTGGTTCACAAGATTGTTGTCCCTGGATTGGTAAATATTTTCAGAGCCTACGATGTAAGTAATAATATGTGTAAGAAATGAAATAAATAAAAAATCTAAGAAATTAGTGATTATTGGAAATTAGTAGGCATTTCGTGTATATGTTTTGGGCAATCTAATTTGTGTCAAATCCAAATCGAATAAGGTGTTAGTTATTCACATTGATATTAAAGTTCAACTTATATTTTAATAATATCATCTGTATTAGTCGTTATCAAGGTGGGAGTTAAGTAAACAGTTTCTTAGCTATTTGAAATCAAATGTAACGAATTCATAAAATGAGTTCGATGAAGAAAAATAGTAAAGCGTAAGTTTCCAATATCGATGTCACAAAGAGCGCCTTTTACAAAACTTTTTAGCTTTCTTCCAGTCTTTTTCAGACGGCATTTTCTCCAAAGGCTGTGTTACTTCCAAAGGTAGCGTCCGATCAAGGAGGTACTATACTGTTTTCAAGTTCTTGGATAAATTGGTATATAACACGAATCGGTTAAAGGTATTTTAATGATTTTTTTAAATGTAATATTATGTTCTGGCATATGTGTAATTCTCGTGTCACATTGTTGCTCACGATGAACTCCGAGACTATCAAAACGATTTTCAGTTTTAAAAAGTGTACTCTGCTAGCATATCTCAGATAAGATAGTCAACATTTGATTAGCTTGATAGCTTTGATTAGCAGGAGCCGAGCATGATTGAAAAGTGACGCAAAGGATGTTGCAAGATTCACATGGTGTTATTATATATCTATTCGTATGCTTACTCATAAAGTTTAAACTTTCGTAAGAGTAGTTTTAATTAAAATTGCAATTACTATTCGTATGTATCATAACAAAAATCATTTATTAGAAGTAAACTATTAATAATTCTACGACATTTTCAAAACACTACCAAGTTAAAATTCTTAAGGGAAAAGCAATTGTGGCGAAAAAATGTAGTCATATTCGTACTATTTAAACTTTCCTGACTGAAAGTAATCTACCCGATAAATAATAATAAAACCATAACTACAAGCTCGTGTACGTGCAAACAGACTTAATTATAACAGGACATAGTATAGCGCGACCAATGTAACATTTTTTTGCTGAAAATAAAGTTTCGCGATGATACCACATCCATTTTACTTACACATTTGTCCAACATATAGCCCTGAGCTGAACACTCAGTGTTCTTTGCCGAGTTCTTTTAGAGCATATGTGCAATCACGACGTTTTTGCATTTCCTTTTATTTACATTTACAGTTGAATGAACTGTGGTCCATATTGCGTCTAGCAGAGAAACTCTGGACCTTTTTGTATCGGGCTTGAAACTTACCTGTGGCGAAATGAAACATTTATATGAAGTTTTTCTTTACCAATTTGTGTAGCAATTTTTTTCTTTTATTTACCTGTAACAATAATAATAAATAATAAATATTTCGGACATCTCACAACGCAATCTAGTCCCAAACTAAGCAAAGCTTGTATTATGGGTACTGGACAACTGATATGAATACATAAAACTTTTTTTTTAAATACACATATTATATATAAAACACTCAAACTTCAAAACAAATATTTGCAGATCATACAACATTTGGTCCGACCCAGGATTCGAACCCGAGACTTCATGGACACCAGTAGCGTAAGCTACCACTGCGCCACCGAGGCAGTCGAATATTAATTAACTGAATCATCATTAAGGTAAAAGACAATTCATAAAATGTGTGACAATTCATAAATTTAAATAAAACCTTATGCTAATAATAAGATCAAAAACTTATTGGTTTTATAGAAAGATCAAACAATATTTTAAGAACGTATATAAAATAATTTTGCAGGTTAAGCAACTAACATAAAGCATGAAACTTTTTGAGAATCAACAAAACTTAATGCCTAGATGAAGCAAAAAATGCACTACACTATGCCAGGAAAACTATTAATCTTAAAATGGCATTTAATGAGCCTCATAATAAAAACTTAATTTTTAGCGTTCGTGCAAAGTTTGATAGATTTTTTTTACATTCTTATGGTATTTTTTAAGAGTGTCAACAATGAAATTAATAACACTCAGTAATTAATAATCAAATAATCCATTTGAAGCACAATTTAATGAAAGGCTTATTCTTCTATCTACAGAAAGAGTTTAATCTGTAACACCATCAACAATGATTGGTTTTGTTTAAATACGGATCGATTCTTGCAGATACAAACTAGGATTTCTAGTAAGTGTACAACACTAAGTAATCCTTAGAAGTCTCAAGATTTTGTAGCATAGAGGTTACAACTCAGTTGGGCAGATAGTTTAAACGAGAAGAAGCTAAAGATGTTTTCATTCATCTCGAAACAGGATAGCTCTAAATTTTATACTTGTATTTTGATTGTATTAAGCTACAAATATTATATCACTATACTTATATAAACTTTACGACGATTCTGGATAGAATAAAATTACTACATATCAATAAACCAAAACAAAGGTTAGGAAGCTCATTACAATTACGTAGTATACTGATCGTTAATATTTAATGTCCTAGATATCCAATACCTTTATATATCTACTGCAGAGTCAAATGTTTTTATCGTGACAGATGACGCATCTTTTCTATTTTCATATTCCTTACAACACAATCACTTTATTCAATACCGGGATAAATCAACGACTAACGAAGACACGTGACTAGCAATACGGAAGTCCATAAAGCAATTAAGGAACTCCTAGCAACAAAAGCCAAGTTTTAATAATCTCAGCGACATAGTTTCTTCTGTGGGACGACATCTGGGGTACGTGCTACCGCATTATAACATTATCAATTCGTGGCACGACGCCAAAACGATTGGCTCAAACTCTTCAGTGACAAGTGCAACGCCAGATGTCCTTAGGGAAGAACAAGATGTATAACATAAGTACATTTGGAAAGGAATAATCTTCCGTAACAAGTGCTAAGATAGATCAAACTAGGTGGCGTGAAATTGGAGAGGCCTATGTCCAGGAGTGGACTGCGACAGGCTGATGATGATGAACAAGTGCTAATGATTAAATTATGATTTTTATTTTTAAAAGATGTGTTAAATGTTATAAAATCATCTACTGAAACATCCAAGTCACGTTATTATTTATAATAGTAAAAAGCCATGTTTATTAAGAAGGATTCTTGGAATAAATTAATTAAGTAAAAAGTAGAACGACAGATATTATTGTCCCGGAATTAATCAATTACAATTGTCTTTCATACACGCATTAAATGAAAAGTTTATTATGAGATAAATAGAACAGAGAATGCGGAGTTTATTTAGTTAATATTAGATTGGTTGTTTTAGATACTTACCAACTTCTTGCCGCTGTAATAGTCTTCAAATTAGCATCAGATAAAGCAGGCTTGGGCGTAACGTAGCCGGGTACCGATTTCAAGTCAAATGAGAATTTAAACAACGTAATAGCGGACGATTGGAAATTTTCACACTTTTATTATTAATAATAATGTTCTTTGATAATGGTAATTACATTTACGTGTTCTCTAAAAGACTTACTATACATAGGTATTTACTATACTTGACGCTATTCATATATATTATGGTAAATTACTCAACTGTCGCCATTGGAGTAAAGGCTTCAAAATATTTAAAATGCATATTGACATGACTACGATAGCTTAGCACTAATAGTCCTTATCAACCCGATAAAACTTATTTTTAGGGAAGAAAACTTAGTTGCAATAACGAAATTACTTTTGTATGTATAACCGTTTATGTTACTTATTCAATAAAAGATTTATTCATAACAAAAATTTCTCTAAGAGTTAAAATATTTTTTCACATAGTTTACTTGTACTTAATTTAAGGATCGGTTGCAAGAGTAATGAAGTGGTAATCTTGACATCGTGGGAAAGTAGTTTTGGTCTAATGGAAGCTTTGATTAGACGTAATGTTATTTGGCGAAAGATACGAACTAGGATAATGCTTATGGTGTTGGTGAGTGATGGAATAATATAGTCTTGTATTATTTTTAACAGAGTATTTCATAGGCTGGAAAGTAAAAAAGTCAAAAACTTGTCAATCAAACTGTAAAACACTATTGAGTGAGACTTAACTCACTTCACTGGTGGGTTAGGCTTAATGCATCAGTGTAAATGTGATTGTGATTCAAAAATTTAGGGCTTCTTGTACCAATATTTTGAATAGCGAATGCTTCATTCCAATCTCTTCATAATATTAAATTAAATAAGGAGGTAGAATCGTCTTTGGCCATAACCTTTTATACTGGCTGTAAAATATACGTTATACTCAGATGTAATAAGAAAAAGTTGTGGTGCTCTATTAAAATGAATGCATTTAAAATATAACGATTTTTGAAACCACAGTCTTAAGTTGAATGAAATGTCTACTAAAGTGTATCGTATTTATATCAGGAAATTGCAAATATGAAACTAAGAATGATGATTTCAACTAAGTCAAGAAATATTTGAGGTAAACTTTCACCTACTTCTAAGTGTCGCAGTTAACCCAACTTTTATTAAAACGTTTAATTCCATTTCTAATAAAAACAATAACAATTTCAATGAGAAATATGAATTTAAAGTATTTTCAGGGTAGGTTTGAGTGATTATAACACATCCAGTTTGATTTAAATGGTAAATGTTGTACTTATATAATATAGGTACAACATTTACCAGTTAAATCAAACCACCAATAAACTACTTAAATGTAGAAGTGCAAACTTACAAATCACGCTAAAAGTTACTTCCATTAAGATTTTTTTACTAGATTCTGTTCATAACAGAGAAATGAAGAAGTGGCTGTATAATGTCGATGTACGAGGAAAAAATGTGTTGAGTAATTTTCAGATGTAATATTTTTATGACGTCAAATAGACGTCAATCATGACATAAATAAAGAACGCTATTGATTGTTGTTGATAATGTCTATTAATAAAAAAAGAAAATTGTCAAGGATAATGACGAACATCACAAGTTGTTTATGATGTTCGTCATTAGCCTTGGTGATTTTTTCTCAATAACTGTTAGTATATGAAACGACAATAGCCTCGCAACGCAACCGGAAGGCTCACAGTTATTTTCTTGATGTATGAACACTCATCCGCAATTAGCATGGCCCACAAACTTAGCTATACATTCTCCCTTTCGTTACAACCCTATATTTTTGGCAGACGATCCCTAAACATTTGAGGGTATCATAATTCAGAATTTAATATGTGGAGTACAGTGGAAGTATTCCACTATGAGCGATAAAGTAAGGGCTAAATGTGCGGTTCAAATTTATAGGGATATGGGACACCGCATAAACAGTCAATTCGAGTGATGAGGAAATATGGATTGACATAGATCATAGACATTATGGCCAAGTATAGTAAATCCAAGAATATTATGTATATATTCAGTTTTTAAAAAAAGTAGATTTAAGGAAGTAACGGTTGAATGATGAAAGCATGATAAGAATGAATAGAGCACACTTTTGGTACATACATATTGTCATGGGAACATTACTTCTCCAAACTCTAGCAGTATGCATGATATGGGCGGAGCAGTAACGTGATCTCGTGGCGGCCATCAGGGTGGAAAATGTGGGAATTCTTTCGGTCAGTAACATGATTGCGGCACGGTGATGTTGTACGTTGGTACGGAACGATAGAGCGTGGAACTCAGCCGTCTCCGTCTGCGAGCAATTTATGCTTGCAAAAGAGATGGCAGAGCGGGACCGGGAGAGGTTTAGTACTCTCCAGGTCCGCCAGACTAAGGAACAGGGCGGGTACCGCAGACGGCTTAGGTGCTGGAGATCAAAATCGATATCCGTCCTCAATAATCACAACACTGTCACCCTGGTAGAAGAGGTAGTGTGATGCACAACAAAGCGCGCGCGCTTTGAAATTAAGCCGTGGAATAAATACACGCTCTTCTGTAAAACATACTGTATCCGATTAAATTATGCAGAGAAGAACTATTTTTAAATAAACGAACACGGAGAACTACACTTGACTTACCTTATCAATCTTTTAAATATGCGTATAACCCTAGTACCTCAAATTCAATAATCAAAAATGGATGATAATAAATCTACCTACCTGTATACACGTTTGTATGTGCGGCGGTCCGAAATTTTCCCTTATTGCTTAATTTAAAGATAAAATTATTCAAGGCTAAATATAATCAGTAAAATATTCATTTTCGTGATTACCTCCGTAAGTGTTTTTAATTGAATACATATTATTTTTTCTATTAATTGTACTGAAAGAGAAGACTGCTGCTGAAACTGTACTATTGAAAAGTATTCGTTTAAATATACAAATAGGGATCATACTGTATTCATTTTAATACTGAATTACACACGCCCACAACTTGCTATAAATGCTTAATTGTTAACCTTGCCGAATTCTAACAATATTTTATGTGGTTGTCTTTATAAATATGGAAACAAGAGAAAGTATCAAGGAAAAAAAATCGAAAATAATAATCTTTAATTGTCTTGTAAAAAGAAAATATTCATAAATTGAGGCCCTAGACCCTACACTAAGATTCTCTGTGTTGTGGGGTCTAGTCTTCTTCGCCCGGTTACATTAAATCACAAAAATCATTGGATGTGTTTTGATGTGATGTACTTAATGTGATGATTTGGTGTAGTGTGGCGAAGTGTGATGTAATTATGAATATGTTATTGTTTAACTTTATAATTTCTATCTTTACTTTATATTTTTCATGAATAAGAGAAAAGAAACTCCTAGTCTGTTTACTGCAAATAACAATTTTTAACAAATGTAAAAATAATATTCTAGGTATCACTAAAATAAAGCTATAGAGGCTTTTGTTTGTTAAAGCATACTAACTTAGTTTAAGGATCGTTTGTAAGAATAACGAAGTGAAAATCTTGACATCATAGGAAGGTAACTTAGATCTAATAGAAACTATGATAGACACCATGCAATTCGTCGAAAGATAAGAGCGACGAAAATACTTATGGAGTTAATATGTGATGGAATAATATAGTATTGTATTATTTGCTCAAAAAGTAATTTATACGGTTTGGAAGTATAAAGAGCTGATGCGATACCATATACGTATAGGATCCTTTTTAGGAAATAAATTGAAATTTAAAACTTTTTTTCACATATACTTGTACTCATTTAATTTGAGATAAAACGTGACATAACATCATATTACAAAAATATATATCTATGAGTTTTTTCCGTAAACGTAGAACGTTTTTTGAACAATGAAAATAATCTACACAGCAGAACCATGTCAAGCTTTGCTTGAAGCTGTCACAAAATTACGTCTGTAATACTTAGTCTTAACTGTCTTTTAACGAGCAATTAGAGACTACGGCAGAAGAGTCTCAAATTCGAAAACATTGTCATGTAACGTCAACGAGGCTAAACAAATCAGTTTATGTCGTATTTCTAATACTTAAATTACTATGTCAAAATTAAAACTATCATACAACCTCTTAATGTTTAAATATATAATCGGAGTTCACGTCTCGAAATTTTCGAAACCAATATTTGCAACTCTGCGAACACAAATATTCTATCAACTAATCACAACTAGAAGTTTCGAGTCTGTGTAAATTCAGAATTAGATGACATTGTGTTTTATGAGACTCATACTGGCCCTAACAACCCCAGACAAGACTTGTATTTCGTATAACAAACTAATACACATAATCGCCTTAGGTAAACGCTCTATCCAATTACGATGTGTTTGCTTTCATAACATTGATATAAATAAGACTCCGTTTTCCTGAAAATTAATCCTATTCCTGAATTAATCCTTCTTCTTTTATTATATAATAGTATCCATTTATTGTGTGTATGTGAATATATAAAATGATTTGAGAAGATTGATTTCAAATGCAGTAAATGTAGTAATTTAAAAACTAATTATAGAGAAATTTGTTTCAATACAACCAGTTAAAACAAGCGCTGGACATGCAAAGCTGATTACTTATGCCTACTATAAAAAATAATAATTTTCAACGTATAAGTAAGGGTATATATATAGACCAATGTAAATTTTCTTAATAGTAGATACACTTATATATTTATATCGTAATTTAATATCTTTAGTTTCAAATTTTCTATACCGTATACCTTCTATGCGTGAAACGACTAAATTGGAGAGTTTCAGCATCTGTAGTCATTACCTTTTTCTGAAAAACTTTTTGTAGTAATAACTGTAACTATATGTAAATAATAAATTTACACGGTCAAATCCTTTATGGTGTGAAATGGAAATACAATCTTTTCTTGAAGTCTTGAAGTTGGTTCTCATTGGTCAAGACGCATGAAACACTTTGCTTGACAGGCCGATTGAATGATGCAAAAAAGCTTTGTAGAAAGGTACGGTGCTACGTGGCGAAAAGTCAATACTAGTCTGGAAAGGTCTTCATATTTGTATTTAGTATTTTTTTAATAAATCATGAGTTAACATAACATAAAGATTTAAATAGTAAAACTAATTATGGACACCAAATTTCTTCAGAAAAGGTTCTACTAAAGAAGAAAAGAATCTACTAGTATTAGTATCAACCTATCGCCGTCCAATGCTGAATGAAGGTATCCCCCAAGGAGCACCCTACATCCCAATCTTGGGCAGTCTATCCGCCACCAGCCATTTGCTTCAAATATCATCGGTCCATCGTACCGCTAGGCACCCTATATTACGTTTGCCTAATTTCGGTCACCGCTCTAAAACATTTCGGCTCCAATGACCATCGGTTCGTCTGGAAACATTACCGACCCATTTCTACTTCTGCGTGCTGATATACATGCAATGTCGATTACTTCAGTTATCTGTCGAATAACATCATTTTTATCGTACAGAGAGACACCCGTATCACCTTCAGTGATGAGCCCAGACGAATCCTTCGATCGAAGTTATGCCCGCCGAGTTGGATGGTTTGGCCAAGACAGATGTATTTTTGTACAACCTTTATAGTAGTGCCAATTTAGGGTCACGGGACTCGGGCTCACAGGCATGTATACCTGTTATGCATTACTTTAGTTTATTTGATACCATTCCCTGTCCCACTCGTTTTGAAGGATCATCCAGACTGTTAAGCATTTCTTTCAGATCATGCAGAGACTCTGTCAGAATGACTATATCGTCCGCAAATCGCAGGTGTAAGAGGTATTGGCCATTCACATTGATTCCCTGTCCGTTCCAATCAAGCGTCTTGAAAACGTCTCCTAATGCATTGGTAAACAGTTTGCAATGCAATTGAATTGGTTTTCTGCTCTTTTCTTGTGCTGGACATATCGCCAGTCGACCAGGCATTTCTGCATGGATTAAAGAACAGCCCAGGTCTCGATGGTATTGAAGGCTTTTTCGTAGTCCACAAACACTAGGTAGAGAGGCTGATTACCTTTTCTTTGGAAAATCATCATAGTTATAATAAAAAAAGATAATGCATCAGCTACGTGATTACTTTAAACGAATAGAACTTTGAATACTAATTCACAATAAGTAATTACGGATTGGTCTGAATGTTCGACTGTTAATTATTGACGTTTTTCATGCCCTCACCAGGCAACGTGTAGACGCAGCCATCCTATTGTTAGTGTACCTTATTTACCATTCATGGAACGTTCGTGTTTACTAACGTTCGGCCAAATTAGGTCACAGCTATAACAATAGCTAAACGGACACTGCGGGATTCGGAAACAATCTGGCTTTGCGTTTTTATTTTGAATGGCTTAAATAGCTTTAGACCAAAAACCGATTTAAATACATTTGTTTTTGTATTCCAAAGCCCTTCGGGTCCACACACCCGTCAGTGTAAGGTGTTTAATTATTTAAACGCTCTCAGTACATAAACTTTCATACTGCCATGTTACATAATGATTCTCTCAAAGTAAACGTAGATAATGTAATGCTCACATTTTTGTTTAACTTATCAACCACCACTACTTCTCGGCATAGGAATCAAAATTATAGCACGCAGGTAAAAAATGTTGATTAAATTATCTTAATTCAATTACAATTAGAGATTTATTTCAACATGATATTTAGAATATTAAATTTACATTTAATTCATATATTTGTGTTGTGTGTACTCAATATTCACTAGATTGTTACGTGTTGATTTATTGATCTCTATGAAGACACGATTCAAATCACAAATTAATCAGAGTCTTGTTTAATTTATGAACTGATTAGATCAACAGACGATTAACATTCCAGATTTGACTTAGTTGTACTTATTGCACTATTTTTATCAACTTCAATCAGTCACAATTTTCTCCCTATGGCGAGAGTAATCTTTGATAATGTCCTAGTGCGAACCGGTGTTTTAAAAAGCTTTGTGTCAAGTGCCGACTATTGAGATTATACATAAGATACAATTTTTTATACAGATGTATAGAGATACAGCTACGGATTTCGTGCTATGTAGCAAATAGCATAGAAAAGTTTGACAAGCAGACTCCACAATCTGCACATGGTACTAAGAATTTCAATAAAAAATATCTGTGGAATTTAAGTCCACAGATCAATCAGGGAGTACTATCTTCTATGGTAGAGTATAGTTACGAGTAAAGGTTCGATGAATTTGATAAATTAAACCTTGGACGTGTAAAGGAGACCTTATCAAAACACTCTTAAAATCATAACGTCACTGCGAATAACAGTCCTTAATTCGAGGTCGCTAGGCTAATCACTAATAAATATCACATCAACGATTCCCACACTGTAGCTCTAACTGATCTGCACTGATGTCTACGAAACGCATTTTATATTTCATACTGAAAGCTTCTACACCGGAAAGAACATCCTGAACACGACGTTAACGTAAAATATGAACAAGCCATACTTATTAGAAGCAATCCGTATTTGATTTTATGAATAATACTGTAAGGTTCATTATTCTGTACCTCTAGAAATCAACGATAACTTTCTGATGTCTATCTTAGTCTAAAGCTTGGTAGTAGAATATTCTTTCTTCGTAATAATATTAAAGTTTGAACTTCGGGTAAATTCAAACTGTAATTTATCACTATCCCTGAGTAACTATTAATAGCACAATTCAATTTATATAAAAGCTTACCCAACTAATCTCTTATAAAAATACCACAGTCGCCGCTATCTTTAACTTATTTTATATTGTAATTGATTGAATCAATAAACTGGGCATAGTGTTTCGCAGACACCCTTATCATTGTTTACTTTAAATAAGATGTCGTGAAACAATTTCATCGCCAATTACAGATTTGGTAAAAATAAACGATTTTTGATGATTTTGATTTGAGATTTGAATATGAAGTTGAAAATAGAACAAAGTTATTTGTAACAATATTTATTTCTTACCTATTCTTGATAATCCATTGCATGAAAATGCGTTTCCTTAAAAAGAAGATTTTGACGCGACATATCACGTAAGCCAAACAGTTTGTTTAAGTTTTACTTCTCTTTCCAGTAATTTTGTCCTACCTAGTTTGATCCCTTGGTTCAACAGTTCATGTCCTTAGTAGGTCCGTGTAATGACAGATCTAGATTACTGAGTTATTCATCCCATTCAGCGGTTGCAAGTTAAATACTGTTCATAAAATCAATAGAGGCGACACTACGTATCCCCTAATCTTATACAAGATGTATACATATTCTTAACGTAATTGTTTGTACCTAGATGTCATCCATTTCAACTGATTAGATAAAATTAACGATTTTATTGAAAAAAAATAGATATTTACTTTGAACAATTCATAAGGATATTTCGTTTTTCTGATTGATTTAGAGTGACATGAAGAGGGAAAAAAATGTCCCTTTATTTTTTTCAGTTTTATTGTCAAACTTAAGTGGGTTTTTACTTTTCCTTGTTTAACTTGTCCATTTGATATTGTTAACATTCACAGTTATTTTGTCACTGTCATCATTTTCAAAATATTTATTCCAACATAACTTTAACTTAGTTATTAACTTAGTTATATAGTTATTTTTGTGAGTATTAGTAAACTGCCTCGTTAGTTTAGCAGTTAACGTACGCGACTGCTAAACAAGAGATCTTTGGTTTGAATCTCGGGTGCTGCCAAAATCGAAGTATAGCTTCTTTTAGAACAGCCTCGAAAAGCACGTTAAGCAGTCGATCCCAGTAATAATATAATGAATATCTGTAGAAATCTTTATTCAGAAGTTGTTCCTCCTAAATATTTCAATGAACTGGTAGCAGACTCCTTGGAAGAAGAAGTTGTTAGTATAAATAAAAATAATAGCTAGATGTATAAATAACAAAATAAACAACACGGAATTGTACTTTATATCCTAAAAACTGTTTGAGCCAAGAAACTTTTACGGTCTGGTGTAAATTAATTATCTACTTCCTGTCCAAGTACTATTATGAGCGATATAAACCCAAATTTTATTACATCAAAAGGACAGTTAGCTGCTTGGTTACCTTCAATTACAAAGGACAAAATTCCAGTCGGTCCAACCCGAGATTAAAGCATCGTCACCCAAGATAGTATCAATAAAGGCTATCACACATTGTCACCACAAATTAAATTAATTTTGTCTGTGGGTTTAACCACAAATTGCGTCAGATTACATTTTAGGAAACAATGTATGTCGTTTATATAAAATGTTTATGAAACATTAAATAAATTTAGAGTAATCCTCTTTATTTTGCTTATTTGGTATAAGCTTAAAAATGATTAATTTTGATTTTTTATGACGCATTTTCGATAAAAATTGTATTCGGCACAAGTAATTCGTGACAGCGAATTCTAATTAAAACAATTTTTTTTTGCCGTGACATAAATTGTTACGAAACATAAGAGGTATGGCGACTTCCATATACAACGCAACAGCAGCATATTACAGCGCCGTCTACCAAAGATACAATGAACTACATGATGACGTTACTATACGGCTTACACATCACTACAATTTCTGAATCGAGCAATAGAAATTCTCGTGCCGATAAGCATGTATATATCATCTCAACATCTGCCGTTGGGCCGATGTTGAGAGGATATCGATCGATACCCTCGCCTGGTCGGGGAGGATCCTCTCTTTGTGTTGGTGGGACATGAAAAAGGTGTATAGGCAGATAGCGCTGTAGTACACTGCTTTTCATCACCACATCACTCCACACCAAGACCGGATGTCGATATATTGATGAATCAGCTGTCTGTGCTCAAGTGTGGAGTGTGCCAGTGCCAGGAGTGAGTAGTTCCAGTTAGTTGGGGCTGACGTCCGCTGACCCCAGTGAGTCGGGATTGCATGCGGTTTGCGGTACTGCGTTGAAGCCCCGGTGAGTCATGATTACATGATTATAAAAATCTGCAAAAGGAAACTTGAAAAAATAAAACAGTTTTTTCCGTCAATACTGCGCTAGTAGTGTTTATTTTTATGATAATTTAAAAGTAGATAGTTCCACGGGTGACAGATGAGATCATCTGCCACCCTGGCAGAAGCAGGCTGGAGTGGAGGTGAACGGGAACATCGGAGTTCCCACACAATAAGGGACTATCTACGAACCCTAGGTGGTCCGAGTTATGTCGGCGTTCCAGGGTTTTCCTTACTAGGCTGTGCCTAGTTTCCAGGGTTTTAGCACCCGAGATAGCGTTCAGTTTTAGTCAGTTTGAGTCCGACATGCCACCAGGAGATGGTATCCAAGGGGATTTCCGCACGAGGAAAAAAAACGGACACCACGGGATCCCCCGGTACTTCCATATATAATTGGGTATTTATTATATATTACTAACGACCGCTCGCGACTTCGTACGCGTGGAAACGCGTACGTGTAAACGCGTAAATGTAGCCAAGATCGTAAAATATATCAACAGCTTGATCTTAAATACAAACTTGTGAATTCACTGGTGCCATAGTACAGGTATGTGCCGGACCCAGTTCTCGAGAATGGTCGTGCTACGTTATATTGGGATCGATCTATTACCATAGATAAGACCTAATTATAAAACCTTTTTCTTTTCATTAAAATTTTGAATTATAAAGTTAGTCCCTTCGTGAATAGCGTCTATTCATTTTCATTTGACAGAAAGTATATTGTAGTGGTGATATCACCTTAAAATGATTTACTCCCGTTGAAAAACGGATATACTACAGGCTTTTAAAAGCATTGGGAAAGCAGTGTATAATGTAAATATAAATAGATGACTAAGGATGGGTGGAAGAATATTTAAATTTAATCCCTTGATAATATGAAACATTTCTAGCATCATTATTTTTATCCGACTACGGTGAAGCCAAAAGTAAAGTTAACAGATTGGGAGTTTATGTATATTAGAATGTTTCATCGTAGCGCATAAACTACTGAACCAATTATAATGAATGAATAAAAAAATAATAATAAATAAAAGCCCAAGTGACATAAGCTACATAAAAGTTTTTCCGTATTGGGTTATTGTTTATTAAACTGTTTTTGCTTTTTAAGAGTGACAAGGACATTTCATCTATTTCTGTACCACTGGTAAGAAAATTAAAAAGATTAACATATTCAAATTTACGTTTATAGAATCATAGTAAGCACTGGTTACTTGTGAAAGAAATTGCATCTATTTCAGAGAGAGCGCACGTATGACTTCTGTCGCCGTGACTGTTTCGTCACTCTCATCTGGTCTATGAATATTTATGAAAATTCTCAAACATACTGACGTGACAACATGCTGACAGTTCTGTCCGCCAAACCGCGAACAAGCTTGTGACGAAAATGTTAACATGCCACACGTTTTACAGGTCGGATTTTTCATTAATGAGTAGGTTACCTATGTATGTAATCTTAAAAACTTGGTCATTCGCAAAATATATAGGTTTAAAAAAAAATACTTCATGTGTTGTCGACCTACTTTTAATTTTAAGTGGACCGATGGACTCATCATGTTTGTTTAACACTCACGCTCATATGTTTTTTTTTGTTATTCTGATTGATCACATTTTACTTACTAGTATCAGTCATTACAATTTCTTTGTAGAAGTCGTCGTAGAAAGCGACTAGCGGAATAAACTCTGTACGAAAGTTTTACTAAATACGGGTACTAAAGTGATAGAAAACTTAAAACAAACCCTGTACTAATCAATTAAGGATTAGTAAGAAATCTTATCTCAGTGAAACGAAATCCAGGCTATCATAGTCTTTATTAGAATAAAAAACTATGTGAATATTATTCTGGGATCAAAATTTTAAATTCGTGTCATGGCACTAATCAAATGTGTTTGTGCGTGCGAAGATTTGTCTTCTTATAAATCTTACTCTACGATCTCTATTCTATTTAAGTAAAATTGGCTAAAAAATTCAATAGCATCGTGAAAGAGGACAGCCAAAACGAAAAAATACTCATGTATTTGATAGATTAAGATGTGAACATAGCAATCGTTCGCTCGAAGAAACAAGCGATTTATCAAATGGGATTTGAACGGTGGAACGGCTGACAACAGTTTACACCTAACGCAGCAATAACGATACGATATCATTAAAGTTAGATTATCACTGAAAATGTTTGCAATTTTTATCCATTCTCTTTCTATCTTAAATCAATTACTATGTCCTACACGTATATACAAATACAGTATATGGACAAATATTTCCATTTTTCTAGTAGATAAGCCGTGTTTTTGTTTAAGAGATCAAAATAGACTTTGTCTCGTTGGTTCAACGTATGCGACACTGAAAAAAGATTCTCCGGTTCGATTACTGGCGAGTTACGAGTCAAAAAGTGTTATTGGGTTTTTCTCACAAGATAATCTTTCCGAAGCATGACAGTTGAAGGTGTTTCGCGCCCGTGTCTAAGAGAGCATTTTTAACCATCGGACCAGGTAGTCCTGAGCATCAATTCAATCGTTATCAGGAAGCCAGTGTTCAACTAAAAAACTAGTTCAACTTTAAAATCACACCTTCGTTCACCCTTAGAAACCTTCACCCTTCGAACATTATAAAATTAAAAAAAAATGAATTACAACAAATTCTCGAGTTTATTTCCACTTAACGCTTAAACCTTAAGTGAAGCTTCGTATTTTGTTTACTATTTTATTCTACCGTTAACTACGTATTATCTGAATAATTACGTTGCAAAGTAGAGTAATACCTTACAAAGTTAAGACTAAAATTAAAGATATTTATTTATAGCAGGTTTTATTTCATCTCACATCCAATGTATAAAATTCTCGTGTCGGTGTGTGTGTTTACCAAAATCCTCTGAAACGACTGGACTGATTTTAATGAAATTTTGTGTACATATCAGGTAAATCTGAGAACCAGCATACATCCCCCCTAAATGATAAGGGTGATCCACACCTAATTTTTTTTTTATATCTAATATGGCAGACAACGTTTGCCGTGTCAGCTAGTACCGTTCCATTATCTATAAATCAAATACCATTATATAAACAAAAGAAACAACTTTGTTGTATGGAAGCTGTTAAGATATACGAAGTATCGTGAGCTAAGTGCCTATACGGTCTTTAATGCATGTATAGATAATAGACATTATGGGAGAGCCACGCTTCGGCATGAATGGGCCGGCTCGACCGGAGTGATACCACGGCCTCACAGAAAACCGGTGTGAAACAGCGCTTACGCTGTGTTTCATCGAGTGAGTGAGGATACCGGAGGCCCATATCCCAATCCAACGCCCCCTATCCCCCTCACCATCCCCCTTCCCCCCAGGCCGCCATAGTGTGGGTCACTGCATGCTGCATTGTTCTTTTTCGCATTGAGGATGGTGACCAGTACTACCACTACACTATTCTGCTCATGCTTTCCATCAGGCAGGGCAGAGTTATTTTGGCAGCTTAAATTAAAAAAAAATAAAAAAAGTCGGCCCCCCAACAACGTTCGTTGTAAACTACATTGTTGCACCTTAACTTGTGTTTATTAAGAAATAGTGTCAAATACTGATTAAAACCAATATGGGGTTTTACCTATATATATATATATATATATATATATACATGTATATATATTATGTACAAACTTAGTGAAGAAAATCAGTATATACATACTTTGTGCCTTCCGAACACACTTTTTCAGGTGACTTAAAATAGTATGTTTTAAAACCTCACGCTTTCGTGTAACGTAAAGGTCTTTCATTCATCTTAAACATACAGTGAAATCCCATCCCATCTCTTGCCGTTACTCAATGTTTTTATACAAAGCTGATACACTGTATTCCTACTCCAAATTTAACAAAGATGTTTGAGAATCTTAAATCTGAAAGTTTACAATCCCTCTGTTGTAAGAGATTATGTAAAGATACCGTTTTAACCATTT
Source organism: Hyphantria cunea (assembly GCA_003709505.1). NCBI lineage: Eukaryota > Metazoa > Arthropoda > Insecta > Lepidoptera > Erebidae > Hyphantria > Hyphantria cunea. The sequence continues at coordinate 3,233,833 of PKRV01000125.1, forward strand.
AAAAACTATAGCGATCATTTTCAGTTTATTTAACGGTTACTTTAAAAGAAAATACATGTTTTGTTTTAGTTTGAGACGGTTTTATTTTAATGTCGCTTTATGATAATCCTACTAATATTATAAACACGAAAGTTTGTATGAATGGAGGTTTGTTAGTCTTTCAAGTAAAAACTAATGAACGAATTTGGATGAAACTTTACAGTAATATAGCTGATACATCGGAATAACACATAGGTTACTATGTGCCGCGATAACCGACATATACGCGGACGGAGCCGCGGACATAAACTAGTATACAAATATAGATTGTTCGAAGAATCTTTGGGACTTTTCCCAGAGCTTATCTGTCTTCAGATTTTCAGAGAATTTGGTTGAAAGGGGCTCTACACTACTCGTATTCATCGATTTTACCTCTCCACCTTGCAAGGAGAGCTTAATTCTCCGATTCGACGTTACAAATTGTATGTGTCTATGAAATTAAATTTACACCTTACATTTCAAAAATGTTCACATTAGGTTTAAGTATCTAGCTTTCCGTTTTGGTCAGCAGGATGAACTTTTGTAATTTGGAAAATACGTGCATTCTGTTCTTATTGGTATGGAATGGTTGCATATAACAAATTATTAAACACTGTTAATATTACGTAATAATCCTAATTCTTAATGGAAAAATCAAACAGCTTAAAAACAATATTGATGCGAAACTAAACTAATAAAATACATTAGAGATTAAGGTTATGGTAATAACATAAATCCATTTTAGAAAAACTGAAAAAATAAGGTAGGCAGTCAACAATACGTATAAATAGACTTTTATACTTTTATATTTTTACATCTTTTACTAGGCACGTTTGCTCGACGTTTGTTTTAGCAAAATTTCGTAGACTTTTTCATCGCTCTTTTTCTGAACTTTCATAAAGAGCTAGAAAGAGTTTATATTTGTTACAAAACTTTAACACTGCTTGTTTGACATGAGAAAGAAAACTTTGACATGAAAATTAGCTCTTTGGAATTCTTATTGTAGTTAGAGCGATGCTGAAGTTAGGACTAAGTATTGCAATATGTATTTTAAATTATATTGACTTTTTGCATTTTAAACTTTATTAAACCAATACACTATACCTATTAGTTTAAACAAACGAATTACAAGTAACATCTAGTGAATATACAGTTTCTTTTATACCCACGAAAATTGGTGAGTTTATATCGACATAAAGCATATGGTAAATAGAAATCTATTTGCCATATGCTTTATGTAGATTAGCTATAGGGTCACCTGATAGTGAATGTATGCACGTGGACATATAAGAGACAAGAATTATAAGTGCGTCTCCGACAGTTTGTTTAGCTCCTATCTCCCTAGGGATTGGGCCTCCGGTAACCTCACTAATTCGATGATATACAATGAAAGAATTAATTTACTTTGATTTTCAGTGAAGCTGTGGTAACATTCCGCTCTAACTTTTCCGTATTTGCGGAAGTATGTGTTAACTTATATTTATATCGATTAACTGCTTCGTTCGTCCAGCGGTTAGAGTACGCGACTGCCATCGGCCCTACGTCTGATTCTTCACCAGACATGTCATATAGCCATCTCATCGAACTGCAAGAGTTAGGGAAAAGACAGTGCATTTGTGTTTACTCACACATTTGTACACTATAATATCATCTGCGAATCGTTGGCTAGTCTTTGTTGAGACTGGCCGCCATGGTCCTAAAAAGCTAGGAGTTCATCATTACTATATATACTTTTTATGAGACAGCTTGGTTTTTTACTATTGTCTTAGTGATAAGCTTAAAAATAAACATACTATTTTCTGTCTTTGTTATACACGGCCGAGGTGCTATGGTTTGAGTAGAAATAAGAGAACATTGAAAGCTATATTGAAGCTCTACTGCCTCTGTAGCAATCCTCACATCAAAAACGCAATATATACCAACAAAGGGGATAAACTTTGAAAAGTAAATAGTCAATGTTCAGCCAACGTTCACCAAGTTTATGCTTTCAATATAGCGACTGTGAAGAAATATATTTTACTATAAATATCTAAGAAATCTTATATATATATATTTATTTTATTCATGCACATATATATATGTATGTATATATATGTGCATGTTTAAAATGTTTTTATTCTGTGGTTATATTTAATGCCTGCCCTGATTTTTATGATGATTAGCTATGCTATATTATTATGTGACGTTATAAATAAAATGTTATAAAATATGATATTTTGATAGTTTTAATATCTAATAAAGTCGCAGAACAAGAAAATCATGTTATTGATCCACTCTTCGCTTTAAACATCATCATCATTATAACTGTTCATTATATATTTCAATACAAATAGCACAAGGATTTCAATTCTTCAAGGAAAAAGCGTGCGTTATAAAAATATGATAAAATTTATATTGTTAACCACACACCGTCCTGCTTAGATGCCTACGCTCGTTTTTAGTCTTGGACTACATCCCATATGAACCTACGTGCTTATTAACTTTCAAAATGGAAAGGAAAAAGAAGCACAAAGCAGTATTGCCATAATATAACACAATTTCTACCTTGCTTCTAAAATGATCTTTAATTAATAATAAAACCATCCCATAAGCATTATCCAAGTAATGAAAATGCAATTTTATGGGTGTCTTAGCTCTCCTCAAATAATTTATTAATTAAATATTTTAGATACATTGCCCTCTATGCACAGTTTTAATTAAGAACCACTCTCTAATAAAGGACTGGGACATAATTACCGGATTATTTGTTGGCATAATATAGCTTCATTATTTCGATGTATTAACAGAGGTATTGTCATCTAAGAAAATGAAAACCTTTGGTATACTCCGGTTAAAACTATTCATAAACATAGATTTTATAATTTAAGGCAGTGTTCATTTTCTATATCCTTAATCTCTAATATACTTGCTACTAAATTGCTGCTAATTCTCTAAGATACTCTACGTAAATATAGTATTAATAGAAAATTTTAACCACCACATAGTGATATAGTGATACTATCGACAAATTTGTATCATAACCCACCATAAACTTACTTTATTACAGACATTTAAAAATAATTTTGGATTGAAGTTTGCGTAAATATGCATTCCCATGGTTCTTGTTGTCTGTTTTTAACTACACAGATAATTATTTATTGCAGTGATATGTAGAATGTTCCTCGTAAATGGTTCTGAGTTACAGTTAATTCTAAAGACCATGTATTTAAAAAATGATGTAAAATGATGATATATTATCTGCGATGATGATAAAAATAAAAATTGCATAGCTTTCCTACCATTATTGACGTAGCTCTCTTAGTATTTGTAACGTCTTAAGTGCGGTAGTCACTCACTCACTGTAAAGGAGGGAAATCTTTGTCGTTTTGACGGTTTCAAACGATTTATCGGTAAAGGGGGTCTTGATTCATGTTAGTCGATAGTACATATGGTTGAATGAGAAGAAAACTTACTGACCCCTTATCCCAGATTCAAGTGTTTTGTGTCGAATCTCTTTCTACAATATATTTGATTCTATTTATTATTTTTTTCTTGTATTATTGGCTAATATTTCGTATTGACCACATGACTTAGCGTTGAAATGACGTCATTCTGTTTCGTAAACGTTTACGATTGTAGAGTCTCAACTTGGCAAGGAGGGATTATACAGCACAAAGATAAGTATTAGTACACTATATAATTAACCTTAATTAAAATGCCAAGCCGAAGTAATATAGAAATATAACGTATTTCAAAACCAAAGTTAATTAAATCCACAACCAAATTGTTGGCTGCTTAAAAGCGTAACATCATGCTGGTTTAATAAAATTAAATTAAGAAAGTAAATAGAAGAAGAAGATGTATTCATTTTAACACCATTATTTTGTAACTCTTTAGTTATACTAGTATAAAGGTATGATATTGTTCCACATAAATTTAGGCCTTCACACTGTAGAATTTAACAATGTATTGAAATGAATATATATAATATTCAGCTTTAGAACTTATTTCAGATCATATATTCTCAAAATTTTAAAGTAATAAGATTTTAATCAAGTTTTTTTTTTTATAATTTCCTTTGTATCTAGTAGGTATAAAATCAAAAAATACGTTACATGATTTAAAATTCTTCGGTTTGAAATCATAATAATTATTGTAAATTCGAATATGAGTTCGTTTGTAACAGTATCCACCCAACTATTTAAACTTGAGCACTTTACCAAGGATACAGAAAAAAATAGGATATTTATATCGTACGTTCCTATACATGTACTTCATGGAGACCACGATAGGACCATAAACAAAAGAACTTTTATCTCATCTTATTTATTGGGCGCTTAATAGACAAAGATACAAAGAACTTATCGCGTCTATTTTATTGGTTCATAAATTAGGTTATAACTATACCTAACAAAAGTAAATTAACCATAATCTTGAAATATAAAAAAAAAACATCACAATTACTTGTATAATCTTATACTTTGTACTGAAATAATAATCGGACATCTCGAACTCACAACGATATATAGTCCCAAACTAAACAAAGCTTGTATTATGGGTACAAGAGAACTGATATGAATACTTTTTTTTGTAAATAACTGCATGCTATACATAGAAAACACCCAAATCCGAAACGAATTTGAAGAGCATACACCCATTAAATGTACGTATTAATAACTTTATTTCTAAATATTACTCTCTTTTCCACGCACAATAGATACGGTATATCTTGAACCGTACATTTACACAATATATATTATACGCAAACCTGTAAATAAATTATTATCGGTTACTTGATACGACGGTTCCCTGCCACACATCAATCAGCAATGGCCGTGAGTGAGGATGTAAAGTATTATTCAAATATTATTCTGTTGTTGCCCCATGCCAAATTTGAATTTCATGAACATATTTTGTTGCTTTGAGACTGTTGTGTTCCTGTTTTGTTAAATAAGGCCTCAGTTGGAATAAGCCTGTTTTGTTAAATAAGGCCTCAGTTGGAATAAGCAGTTGAGTTTTCACGCATGTCTCGCGGGATGGTAATAACAATTTTATGTGTAAATGTGTTTTCAAAGGGTTGAACAGCGTCGAACATGTGTACTTATTTTTGTGAAAGAAAGAGACTTGGATAGAAATAAGAAGCCCCAAATGATTTGGCATTTTATTTGTTTCATCTAAAATATCAGGATTATTCATATTATAACCTTTTGGCCTTAGAAACTTATGCTATAATGTAGTGCAGTTTATTAATTTTCCCCCCTATTTTAATCTGACTAAAAATATATATAGCTCCAATTAAAAACTATGTATTTAGCATTTTTTTTATTTAACGATATTTAATGTGTTTAACTATGTAGATAGTTCATATTAACAACATTTATGTTTTTATATATTAATTAATTATCAATAAACCTTAACAAATATCGAAATTATTGAAATCAATTCAAACATATTATTGCATATACAAACATATTATTATATGTGCGCAGCGAAACATATATGACTGATACAAAGTAGCAGGAACTAATAAGGGAATAGATTCAAACAATGATAACGCTAAAATTTTATTTGTAAGAGTGACTAGCGAAATATTCATGATTCTTTTATCTTAAGGGAAATTCACTTTAAGTATTTCTTACACTGGAAAAATCTAGTTTGCAGAAATTACATTATGTATGTATTGCTGTTGAGAATAGAAATTCATTTATTATATCTACACTACTTTGACTTTGTACCTCGATGACCTTTGCTCGGTACTTTTTTATTGGTAGAATTTTTAGAAATAAATCCTAGTGCAATTGATTTACCGCACCGAACTAACCTAAATATCATGAAAATTACTGAAGCCGTTTACCAGATTCAGATTATATGTATGTATAACATCGTATGGTTTTGGCTGTATTGTGTTGTATAAAAAATTATAACCTATATCTATATGTGTGGAATGTTTTGGTGATTGTTTACGTATAAAAAGTAAGAAATTATTTTAAACAAACTAATTCAAATTCACAATTTTACTACAGACAACATCTTTGCTACAGGGATATATTCTAGGATTAAAAAAAACGATTTTTCTCGAAATTTTTACGTTTTTTCGCCTTCCGTGTGCCTTAACGAAAATATATAACATTGTCACCGCATTGGTCGAGTGGTTCTCGAGTTTTGCGTTTCGCAACATATTTGATATAGATTAAGTTTCCCACAATTTGCCTGTTGCAATCACAAAGTATTTGACGTTTCAAGCAAGTTGACGAATACTGAGATATAATAACTTACTCTGTACACATGGGCAGCTAAACGTACTAATCAAACAAATAAATTATAAAATTTCTGTAGCCTAGTATTAGAGAATATTGATTAACTTAAGACATAAAATATACCACATACCGTGGGAGAGCCACGCTTCAGCATGCATGGGCCAGCTCGACCGGAGTGATACCACGGCCTCAAAGAAAACCGGTGTGAAACAGCGCCTGCGCTGTGTTTCACCGAGTGAGTGAGGATACCGGAGGCCCATAATCCAACCCTTCCCCTCATCCCCCTCACCATCCCCCAAGGCCGGCAACGCACTTGTGATACCTCTAGTGTTACGGGTGTCCATGGGCGGCGGTAATCGCTTACCATCAGGCGATATGTCTGCTCGTTTGCCCCCTATTCCATAAAAATAAAATTATATCATATAAATCATTATCCTTGTCAACTCTAGCGCTGTGGCCAAAATATGACCTTAGCTACTGCTCAGAGCTACTGCTGCTGGAGATATTACCTATAACAAAAAATATAAACATTAAAACATAGTTTCTATCAAAGCATTTATACAGTGTATGTAAATTTTGTAAAAGTCGCAAATGTTGGACAGTTAATATCCCTTTCTTAGAGACCTCTTCAAGTACAGGACGCATAAAAAGGTACACTATCCCACCATCTTGGAGCCGATTTTTTTTATTTACGTTTTTAGTTTTTAATATTATAAAATAGTATAACACAAGAAGTATGAAAATAAGAGACAGCAGTTGTCTCATTGTTTTCTAATATATCCCTTTCATGTTGAGTGAAAAAACTTTGAGGTCATGATAACACAGTAAATGTGTTTGTCACAGAAAATACGTGTTATTTTCTATGGAAGAATATACCCATATTACTGATATTGTAATATACTATAGCTGTGACGTGATCAGAACGTGAACGATTGAGTTTTCGAGTCACGTACGAAACGTGTTTTTTAAACGATCCTCCAGTCACATTTTTACCTTAATGTATAAGCAGATTACCGGGGTTTCTTTATACGTTACATTCAGACATATGTCGTTCAAGTCAAGTGAGGGTGATTAACAATAGTAGTATGTATTCGACATATCGCATAAAGTTACAGAAAATCATTTAATATACTCTTAATTTCCAACCAATTCCAATTCCAATTTATGCATTCCTGAATATTATACTTGACAACCTTGCTGCAGACCTGAATTTGATAGGTAGACCGGAGCGTGTTTGTGGAAAAACTGTATTGGTTCCACATCTATTCAGGTAATCAAAAAATTAAATAAAAATGTGCATTTAAACTAAAAAGGCAAAACAAGATTACAAGAGGTGACGCCGTTACTTTAACTGAGAGTTTATACAGCTTTAACACTGCGTACGTCCTGTACTCAGCTGAAGTTTAGCAGACATGTAAACCTATCAGGTAATCCCTACAGTGTACAGGTAATACTTTCAACAAAATGTTCTTTAAGGTATATTTGAACCGATATGATATGACCTCTAAGCCTTCAAGGTCAGTAATTTACTTAATTCTTGCAAATATCTATGGGTGTTGGTACTGAATTACCATGAAGTGTACGGAACATTTCGAGGGCTCATATTCCCTTATGTCATAAATTATATTTTATGAAAGGTTCCATATTCTTTTTTCGAAAATTATTCTTTCTTATATTTAACTTCAACCTTTTGCGACTTATATACTACAGGTATATTAAAGGTAGGAAGCCACCCCAAACCACCCAATCCACACACTTAACACTTATTCGCTTTCATACGTTTTGAGAGAAATACATATTAAAAAAGTCGTATTTTATTATGTGAATCTAATAAACAATGAATTATAAAATAGTATAGAAGTATCATAATAATTGTATTGTGAGGCGCTCATAGCTCAGTTGCTCAGTTGATTGTTTCTGATCACCGAGGGTATGCAAAGATGGCGCGGTCAGTACCTGGGATGGGTGACCGCTGGTGGCATATTACCATAAGCGACTCCGTGATTCGGAGGTCACGTTAAACAGTCGGTCCCGGTTGTTATCATACGATAACAGTCGTGAAGCTTAGTTGTAGGCCTTCGGGCGGCTTAAAAACATCTAACGGCAAGATATGTAGTCACAACGTATTCTCGCTAGTCCCCAACCTGCACTTGACCAGCGTAGGGAGATATGGCCTTAACCCTCTCCTGAAAGGAGACCCGAGCCCAACAGTGTGACATTATGGGTTGTTGATGATTAATAAATTGAAATGTAAGTATGAAATTTTAGTATTAAATTACGAATTTTGCTTAATAGATAATAAAAATTACATATCTAGCCTCCCCAATTTTAATCTACTTAAAATAAAATACTAGAAGTTAATAATAAAATTAATAGGGAATGATATCAATGGCATTTTATTATTAGACAACACGCATTACAATGGAGTACAAAAAATACAGAACTTTTGCAATAAAATAGCTCAATTGAGCTTCAGTAGTAAGAGAAACGATATATAGCAATTCCCAAGACAACATATCTTGAAAGCAATAGCATCGGATGCTTATTGCAAAACTGAGCAATTTAATTACTCTGCCTCTTGGAATGGATTTGCTTATCGATTTCAACTTTAAGGTTTAAATGAAAACGTTCACTGAAGTTCCCTTGGCTTGTTGTGGTAACTATTTCAACTATTAGATTTTTTACCGAAAGAACCAAAATAAATATAATTATGCTTTTTATTTATAAGTAAAAAGATAATGTCAAAAGGTCTTTAGTATAAACTGTTCAAATAGCATAAACTTTATTTACTATCTTACTCCTCAGTTTTGCATTGATCTATTCCTATTTATATACGTATGTATATTATATTTATGTAAGTGTCTAGAACGTTTATAAAAATGTGAAAAGAATCATATGAAGAAAATTCAAAAACTACAGGCTACAAAAAAGAAATTTTAAAAGATGACTAACAAACTTTAAATACAATTAAAACAAAATTATAACTGTATATAAGTTAATATTGTGTTCCATCATAATATTAAAGCAAACGTAATTTTATTTCTTTTAGTTGTTTTGCTTTAATTTTTTTTAAAACAGTTGAATGAAATATTGTGTGTCGAAAAACAATATTGATACATTTTCATACGTAAGTGATACTTAAATGCATCACACTCGAACTCGATCGTTGATCAAGTTTTTTTCCATTTCATGTCATTATCAATCTGAAAAAGACTAAGAAAATATTGCATTCACAACTCTATTACATTTATAGTTTTAAAACGACAAATTACTTCTAAAATATGATTCAAGTACTGTAATAATAAATTTATAGTTAATTTGAGAGAAATAAAACAAACAACTGTAAGTACCCGAAGAGACTTTTCCTAGAGAAACATTTTACAAACATTCTTAAAAACTCCCAAAAGAAACCGTTACAACCTTTGCACAAGTTTTTCCATTTTGAAATTCTTGAGCTGATCAAAAATGATAAAAGTTTTGTGGAGTAATTAAAAGACAAACAACAGAATTCAAAAACTTTGTTAATTTATCAAAGAAAGTTGCGAAAATTTAACAGTTTGGTCAAAGTTCACCTTTGCTTCACGAAATCAGTAAAAATTAATTGCTTTAAGTAATAATTAAAATTTCAAGTATTACTTTCATTCCCAATTTTTCTATCATTAAAAACTGATTTTTAAAATTGTTTTCTTTCCGAAACGAGTTCTGACTTAAACTATTTAAAATACACACAATTTTAAAATCTTCTTCGTGTTATTAAGTCACTTGAAAATATCCAAAAATGTATCAAAAGTGGACAAAAATATAATTTCTTTATGATTATATGAACACACTGTATGCAGTCTATATACGAAATACTCCACCACGACCCGCTTTTTCTAGTGTTTTGTAGTGAATTAATTTAAAAAAATAAAAAGTTTAGTTATAATTCTGATTATTTTAAAATTCTGACCAAATAGAGGGAGAATTCCCCAATTCTCAAGGAATACATAATTTCTACTTCTACGCATACAACATTTCTATTTCTTGCACCCAGTAGTTTCAGTTGTACGTTGTCAGTTACTCCGTAACGAAAGAGCTTTATAGATTTTGACGATGTTTTGGAACATAAACCAAGTAATTACAATTTTTGTTAATCTGCATATATTTCGTGCAGTACACTCGTCCATCTTCGTTTTATATTTATTGCTACAAATAATACTAGATATAGTCGTTAATAAGCATTTGTTGTTATCTAGGTATTTACAAGTATACTGATAATTTATAAAATTATTTATGTTCATAATCTGTGATCTAAATGTGCAAACACAATTAATAAACTGTTATATTTGAGAACTCACTTTAAAGGAAAATAATTACATTCAAAGAACAGTATAAAACTTATAAATTTTGCTAGTGATCTGTTAGATACAAATCACTCTAGCAAAATTTATAAATAGTGTTCTAAAATCATGGCTCATATTTAAATATTATGATAATATAACATCGATAACCCTCGAAGTATAATGGGTATTTTTTTTATAAAAACTAAAGTTTGAACCCACAATTTCCAGTTCATCAACTTTCTACGCTAAGGAAATATATAAATGCTCTTAGAAACATCTCAAGCGAAAAAAAGAAATATAATTGGTATGAACGATAAGGGTCTCTTTGAAACCATGATATCCGAGTTTTGTGTTCTATAAAATAATTCATATGTTGAAGTCCACGTCATAGTGAAATTAGGTACCTAATAAAATACATAAGAATTTCTTTTTAAAAATATTTTACTAATTTATTATAAACAATAGTTTATTATGACTATTTTATAGCTTGAAGCATTTGCATTGGCATTGCTATTCAATTGGTCATTTGAAACATGTACCGTTTTTTGGTCATATTTTCAAAATGTACAAAAAATTTAATTGTAAAGTTCTAGTACGTAGGTCGCAAACTACAGCAATAATTTACAAATGATAATACGCGTGTGAAATTGTTGGAACACAAGTCTAACAACTATAAAAGCAAGGGCGTCTACATAAAAGATATATGTAGGCTTATAACAAAAATATTATTTAGGAGTGTGTTATTAAGTTGTTTTATACATTTAAACGATTACCTAGATACCTCATGTAATTTTCATTTCAAAACTTTATATATTATTCATTTATCATCCTTTATACATTCAGGTACACATTGCTGTCGGGTCACGTTTAAAAGTTTAACTGATATCTAACATAGAGATTGAGTTTAAAACCCCAAAATATACTCTAAATAAGTACTTTAATATGCGTAGCTTAAAATCAAACAAGTTTTGAATTTTAGATTTAATTTTAAAACTCTCTCACTCATAGAAATTACCCAGTATTATTGTTACTTTTCACTCGACTGCGATATCCAATGTTAATGTTTTTTTAATGGATAATGTTTTTCGAGAGTTTGTATGTATGTGGGTATGTATGTCCATTTCTTTAGAATGGTTTACAGGCTAAACCGCCGGTCCCTTTTTAGATATGAGGTGTTGTTGAATTCATCAGAATCGTGGTAATGTCCGTTCCGTGACTCGGGATAAGGGAGAAAAAAGGAGTGGGTTTTTTTTTTCATATCATAAAAATATAGATATCAAATGAAAGATCGTGAAAGACTATTTTAAAATGTGTATCATATAACGTTTGTATTACTATTTTAACACAAATTGTCAATTACGAAACTTAAACACCTTAATTGTGGGAGAGCCGCGCTTCGGCATGCACGGGCCGGCTCGACCGGAGTAATACCACGGCCTCACAGAAAACCGATGTAAAACAGCGCCTGCGCTGTGTTTCACCGAGTGAGTGAGGATACCGGAGGCCCGCAATCCAACCGTTCTCCTCATCCCCTCCTCATCCCCAAAGGCCGCAACGCACTTGTGATGCTTCTGGTGTTACGGGTGTCCATGGGCGGCGGTAATCGCTTACCATCAGGCGATACGTCTGCTCATTTGCCACTTATTCCATATTAAAAAAAAAACCAAAAAGTTCTTAGATTCGGCCTGATAAACAAATTGTTTGAAAGAGTTACAATGGCATCGACATTCGAACTCTACAAATTGATATTTAAAGAACTTGTTGGTTAATTAAACTAGAAAGTTTGAAAAAATCAAAATTATTATAAAAACAAAAAAATCTCTCTCCTTCAAAGTAATTAACTGAAGAGTGAATACAAGTATTACAATGTATGTACATTGACTAAATGAATTATACACACATACATATGTATGTACGTGTGTATAATTTATTTAGTCAAACTAAATCCTTTATGGTGTTGCAGACGAGGACAAATAGTACTCAAAGTAAAGTACTAAAGTAAACTCAAAAGTGAAAACAAGTATGACAATATACATATATGTATGTATAATTAAATTAGTGAAACTAAATACTTTAAGGTGCAGTGCAGTGCAGGAAGAGACAAATAGTACTATTTTATCTATGCTCAAAGAATGGTCTGCCAAAACTACGTTTATCACCGCATGAAGTCTAAATCTATATAACCGATTTTCATATTTTTTTAGCTTGCCTGGCATGCCTAGGTAAGGACAGTTAACATCTTGCTTAGATCAATAGCATGGTTGAAAAGGTATGCAGACGAGTTAGCGTAAGTCACCTATAAATTATAAAAATGTAATCTGTAGTTAGATTAATCATACATATGATATTTTGTAGTTCTAAAGTTCATACAGCCATAAAAGTAATAAAGCTGGTCTTTTTTTTTTCTTTTTCTATGTCGTAGCTGCCAAAATGACTCTGCCCTGCCTGATGAAAACCATGAGCAGAATCCAGGAGTGGTGGTCACCAACCTCAATGCGAATAGTTCGGTAGTGGTTCGGTATACCATCATGCTTGCTCTGGCTGTTATAAAGGTATACCTAAGGATAATAAACTCGAATAACATGTCAATTAAAATTAATACTAAATGCACGCCTCAACCAATCTCAAACTGGATTTGCTTCGTAAAAATGATTTGTTCTTTCCGCGAGCTGTAATGATACTGACGTAGGCCCCGCCATTTGTCTTTATCACACTGATGTACGAGATTTTTAGCGAAATTTTATACAGGATTCCCTCGACGACAGAGACGGCTAACTTTCTAAATTACACTCGGAATATTCAATGCGACTCTCTTTTTACGGGATATCAATGTTTAAAATTTTACACCGTGTTCAGTCACTTAAAGTGCTGGTGTAGAATTTTTCTTTTCCATATAGTAACAAATATGCTCATAAATTCAAGGCAAATTATTTAACGTTGCCAAATTTTATTATCACAATGAACAATTAATACAACTATCATTGATAAAAAATCGAGCACACGCTCTAGTTTTACCACAGTCTATAACAAACTACAGTAAAAAATCTCTCAAATATCAGTGAGAACTTCTTTATTAAATATTAAGAAAAATCATATGCAAAAAAATAATAAAGAGGCCATACTTTGAAAGACGACAAATCCATATCCATCCATATTAATATTATAAATTTGAAACTGTGTGTTTTTATCTGCCCGTTACGCTTGCAAGACTTAACCTCTGAACAGATTTGGACGAATTTCGGTATAGAAATACTTTTGACTCTAGAGAAGGATGTTAACCGATGCATGCGCGGGCGGAGCCGCAGACTAAAGCTGGTAGTAAAATAAATACACATTATAAAAGTATTAAGTGTAGTAAAGGTAGGCAAGTGTAAGCGTAAAAATCTCCTAGGTAAGGTAAGATGAGGACAGGCGGCCATAACGAATCTATAAGGGTCCCTAGACGTAAGCTAGCAAACAATAACAAAGACAAGCTGATGACAATGGTGCTGACTAACTTAAAACAGAAATTTTAACTATTTCAAAATGATTTCGATAACGAAACGGCGAAACAAACGATAGTTTTGGTTTGTTCCTGCTTCTGCTACAAATATTCAACTACTAAAAAACTTAGTGTGCTCAATTCCAGCCAAAGAATGAGTCGAAAACATTTGCAGGTACAGTCAGATGCATGAAGTTAGTCCAGTTAACAGAAGTTAGTGAGAGTTCCTCTAATAATACAATTGTACCAATAAAATGGACCAAAAGTTCTAGAGAGCATGTGTTTCAAAACTCTACGGAATCAACTGTTGACCTGTTTTGTGTAGTTTTTAATGAGGAACATTTCTCTTTTACCGTATTTGCATTCTAATCTGTGATGTATAATTTAGTAGCAAACAAATAACGTTTTGAATTCATACTAAGCCATTTCTTCGATAAAATTTAATTTGATAAAATCTTAGTAAAACTAAATCATGATTATTAGCTGATTACAGTCTACTGTGGACATAGGTCCCTCTCATTGTACGTTACTCTTACCGATTTTATTAAAGTTTCAATAAAAATAAATATCTTCTACATAATAAGAGTCACATAATATATAATTGGTAACACCAAGTATGAAACGACATGTTAAAAGGTTGCAACCAAAATTAATTCAAACCCTAACAATTAATAGCGATGACTGAACAATCAATGCTTACCAACTTAATAATTGATCACGCACATTGACACTTGTCATTACAGTTTCACCAATTACTGATAGACATTTAGAATTTGAATATTTTATTATTATATATATTTACCAGTAACGTGTAAAACCGTTTTGTGTTTGCATCACTACCTAAGGTTATTCTTATAGAAAGTGATTTTCTTGCGTTAAAAAAATTATAAATAAACCTTTCCAATTTCTTCAGGATTATGGAATTAAAACTTTTATTTATCTCCGTTCAATATATTTTTCAATAATAAATTCCCTGATTTAAACGCACACAAGTATAGTTACTTGTGTGCGTTTAAATCAGGGAATTTATTATTGTCAATCATCATCAAAACAATCAATATACTGTATTATGATACAATAATAATAATTTTATTTTATTATAAAAACTACATATCTCCATTTATAAAAAAACATGTTGGTTACTTAACACAGTACTCACAGAATTTCTAGACGGAAAATATTACCATCTTTCGCACACGAAAAAAAAAACTTTCCTAGAACGAAAAGTTCCAATTTTAATCAATTACATTGTTCTGTTCCTGAAGACTAGAAAGTTCCAACCGCTTTAATTCTCATTAGATTAATCAATCCCCTTAAATTGAACTCAATGCCTTGTAAGTGAAATCCCAACATTTTAATCAAATGAGGTCACAGACTCACAGGTCACGACTTAATTACATTCTTGAGTTTCCTTTCAAGTTTCCTATGACGTTTCTAATCCAGCATCTACTTTATTAGATATAAATACATTTAGTTTTAGTTAATCGAAATATCAGTCAACTACCATCCGTTTAACATTTAGCGAATTTGACTTAGACATAAAATGCAAAACTAATTACGTGTTAACGCCAGCAAATTGAATCTGACGTCACGCTCGGAAATCGTCATTGAGTTAACGCGTGCCAAAGTGAACAAACCTGATGAATCTAAATTCAAATGTAAGTGTTGAATGTTGATGATTTATCTGACTTTGAACTTAAGTTATGTAAAACGGTAATGATGATTGACTGACTTTGAATCGTGTTTGCTAATATATGATTAAAAACTCATCAGCCAAGTTTTTAGTTGGAAGTAAACTGTCCATGTAATGATGTTCTCCTAGCCGATTACGGCCATGGCGACCAGTCTTGACGGACACCAACCCACTACGCAGGAGATATTATAGTGCACAAGTGTGTGCACAAACACAGGTGCACTCTCTATTCCCTTTCTCTCATTCAATGGGACGGTTAAGTAACACAACCGGGAAGAGATCAGGCGCAGGACCGACATCTTTAGGTGATCTTCGAAGCACGAGATTCAGACCCCAACTTCCAAACTCCGAGCTGTTATTAAGTATTTCTATAATCAGAAAAACATAATAACTCTTTTGACCCGACCCAGTATTTGAACCTGAGAACTCTTGATTGGCAGTTGCATGTATCTACCGCTACACCAATTATGCATATTTCATAATATATCAATAACAAATAGTATCTAAATTAAATATACAAAGTCTTTAAAATTTTCTTATTATTATTATACTTGCAAGCTTTATATTATAAACCTTGACTCAGTAGAGCCTATAAGGCTATAAGGCCTCAGAGTTTATTGCTAGTTTTTTTTCTTTTTGCAGAGTTCTAATCTTACGTAATTTGTCCTCTTCGTTGGCTCTTACGATACCCTCGGAAAGAACAAAGGTCACAACATATATATGCATACTAGTAATTAATAGTTTTAACTGTTTATTTTACACCAATGTGTTAACGTGATTGGAATGACAAATAATATGCATTAATTCTTGTTACATTTTAAACAGATAATTCCTTCATAAAATGCTGGTTCCCATTAATTTCGACCTCGCTTGCATAATTCTAAAAGTTTTTATTTAGATTATCCTCTCAAAGCCTAGTTGCAAGTGGGAGAGGACTAACTTCTCGCTTAAATCGTTCAACATAACCGGAGTTTACTCTAGATACTTGTTATAGTTATCTTTCCTCGGTATGAGCACTAAGTCTTTAGCATGAATATAAAAATACAAATATTAATTTTTTGCCACGTAGTCACATCCTAGTGAACGATGTGCTTACAAAAGCTTTGAAATAAATCCCCTTGGGGAATGCAAAAAGATCCCTGAAGGAATCAATAACGGGTGTGGGCAAAAAATCCAAATAAATCCTTCAGGGGAGTCCTAGCAACAGCAAAATTTTATTATTACTTGATTTGTTTTGAAAGGTGTTCGAAGCTCCTTAAATTGCGATTAATCAATAGCCTTCCATTTATATCTAAATTATTTATATAATAATCTAAACTATTTAAATTTACATCAATATCTACCCAATCGCACTTTATTCCACATCCATATGCTTATACACATATCCACACACCAAATCTTGCCAACCTACACCAAGTTTTAATGCCGTATTGAAATACGACATGAGGGAACTTTAAATTGGAAATATATCATCTGACATATATTACAGTTTACTTAGGTACTCGCAAAGTAAGTTTTGAACTTTAAAACTCATCGGTATATTTCAAATGGATGTTTCAGATTTGATAAGTTTAATTGATTTCGTTGAAATATATTTCAATGTGTTTTACATGTATTTATTATTTGTAGTCTACTACTGCTATTGCTATATATTGCTGAACGAAGGCCTCACCCAAAACGGGAATATACATATATATATATATAACGAAGGCCTCTCCCAAAATGTAAGTATTTTGGGAGAAGCCTTCTTAATTAAACTTATCTTATTAAAATTAATTAAAATTAAACTTATCAAATATATATATATATATATATATATATATATATATATATATATGCCTATATATGTTTTATATTCATAACCATATTATTTCTAAACAATTGCATATCGCACAAACTAATACGCACATCTCAAATTACTAAACTTTTGGTAAAAAATATTAGTTTCGAGTAACTTTATTGATGAACGATAAGATGGTCTTATAACCTAATATCTACTAAAATTAGGCGCGTGGTACTGCCATCATTAAATATCATAAGAGCCTAGCTATGATTCTGATAGAATGAAATAATTTATTAATTTAGAATTATTCATGTAGCGCCATAATTAATAAACAACGCATTCAAAGTCTAAAACTCTATTTTTGTAATAAAGGACCACAGATTATGTTCTATATCCTTGTATATATTAAAAGCTATACTTATTTTATCTCTACATAATAAACAACTTACGATCTTTCACACCTGCAGTTTTATACATTAATAAAATGAGGTTCCTGAAAAATAACGGTATATGTTATGATATTAAAGCACATTATGACTTAACTTGACGTACAGCGTCAAGGAGATTTATATTGCCTTCGAGCTTTTAAGATGAACATCAGACGTAGAGATTGAAAATATCCCACAATATTCTTCTGATATTAAAAGACCAGTACCTAGTATAAGTTCTCATATAACACTTGCATGCCTAAAACTATTAGGCGATTTTCCTAATCCAAAGTTCCAT
Source organism: Hyphantria cunea (assembly GCA_003709505.1). Classification (NCBI taxonomy): domain Eukaryota; kingdom Metazoa; phylum Arthropoda; class Insecta; order Lepidoptera; family Erebidae; genus Hyphantria; species Hyphantria cunea. The sequence continues at coordinate 3,252,092 of PKRV01000125.1, forward strand.
AATATAATATTATAAATTCGAAAGAAACTCCATCTATCTATTACACTTTTATGTATATCTAAAACCACTGCACCGATTTCAATGAAATTTGGCATGAAAATACTTTGGTTCTTAAGCAAGGACAAAGGCTACTCTTTACCGCGTAATACACCCAGGCGGAGCTGTGGACAAATTCTTGATAGTGCTATAAGTAACAATTTCAACCACGTATAAAATAAATTATAACCTTATAATTCAATAATCAAGTAAATAGTTGATTCATATTAAATAATAATAATATCTTGACACCTTCCACTCGTTAGCTTCCGGCGCTACCTACAAATATTATTAATGACGTCTGTACTCTTTTTAAACAATGGTACTTCCGGCGTAATAAATCTTTAATGTTACACAATCCTGTATTATCAAAAATAATAATAATTGTATGTTAATAATCATTAGGATAATTATGATAAACAATGTTTAGTATAATCCGGTAAGTTTGGGGGTTTAGAATTGAATAAAATCGCTCCTGTCAGGTGTTACTAAATGCCGCCGGCTGGAGTGATGTGGGGACATTCATATCCTAACCATTCTAATTGATACGCATTGAAGGATATATAAGTTTGTGCTAATATAATGTGTTGCTTTGTCGCTATCTTGACTAAGCGCGTTACAATAGTTAAGATTATAGTAGTATTAACATTATTTTAGATAACTCTTAGGATTATGTATTGTTTAAAAACCCTGTTGTACCAATAAAGTACTATCTAACAATCTATTACATTACACAAATAGTTTGATTAACTTTAATTAACTTAAAAGCCGCTAAATTGAAAACAGATTGTAATATAACTAACATTTTACAAAGAGTTATTGATGTTCGCATGACTTGATTTTGTCTTGAATAGCCCGTTGATACAGAGAATAGTAAAACTGAATGCGTAGCCAGAGATTGAAATTTCCATTACCACTCCCACCTGAGAGAAAATATTGTGAGACAAGCCCAATTCAATTTTAGGCCGGATTTTTAAAAAACAATCAGACCATAATCCATGTGGTGAAGGATACCACTACTATTCATATTCATTCCATAGGTATTATAAGAAGAGACTGCGGGAGCAAATTACACGGGACAGTATCACTGCAAACAGAAGAAGATTCAAAACAAAGGCTCAATAAAACTCTACATCAACCGATTTTGCCAGTGTGGTATAGAAGGCCAAGACCTCCTTACCATGAAGGAAAAACAACGCTGAAAGAGTATAAAACAAATTTGAAAAGACGTAGTCACGCGTTGTTAGTGTTATGGTACGTTCATTTATAACGTGTTACTAGGACTTTTCAAACTTCTTTCATACTTTTTCAGCGTCGTTTTTTGTTGAAGTTGGGTTTAACTTTTTACTTTTAAAATATTTTGTTACCGTTATAATATTAATTCCTTTACAAAGCATATTTTAAATACCATAGAAGTTTTACAATTATCGAATAAATACGGATAATGTCACCAGCAAATGTTAATTATATATATGTTTTTGAAATATACAAGTAACGTCCTTTCCAATGATACCAAACACAACATATTTATTTCAAATTTGTTTTTTAACACAGAGCTTCATGATCGCTAGAGGGCGCCACGTTAAATTCAGTGACATGTCATATAATCTCGAACTAGCGGACGATCAAGACGCTTCTAACGATACCTCATTTGTCCAGTTCTAATATGTAGTTGAGGAGCTGTGACGTAACAAATGAAAATAGATACATAGCCTTTCAAAATCATAACACACCTTTGGCTTTGCCGTAGTCGGGTAAAAATACCTAACTTGTGAAATAATTGTGTAGTTTTTTGCTAAGGTTGTGCACTCCTGGTAGTTTTAATAGATCAAATTTATGATAACTTTCATCAAGCAGTGTTGACAGTAAAATTACGAGTTCATATGACTATGAGCTCAGTTTAAAAGCACAAAATTAAAGTTTACTTTGAGTATTATATATTCATTACAATCTTTTATATAACAAAACTTATACGTATGATATTTCCTATTATTTATACTTTTAGAACCTGTTACGTGTCTTCATTAGTAGGAAAAACGTATATAATTTTTTTTTTATTTTTTTTTAAATATATTTTAGCTGCCAAAATGACTCTGCCCTGCCTGATGGAAACCATGAGCAGAATCCAAGAGTGGTGGTCACCATCCTCAATTCGAAAAAGAACAATGCAGCATGGTGACCCACACTATGGCGGCCTGGTGAGATGCTTTTTCACGCCCCGCTTAAAGGACCCGGGATCATAGTGGGAAGAAAACACGTGCGCTGGTAGTGAGTTCCAGGTTTTGACCGCTCGGCACAGGAAGGAAGCACCGAAGCGATGAGTACGAGAACGTATGTCTTCCACTTTAAAGCGGTGACTTCTAAGGCCGGCACGTGTTGTTCTGTAGAGGANCGGCCTGGTGAGATGCTTTTTCACGCCCCGCTTAAAGGACCCGGGATCATAGTGGGAAGAAAACACGTGCGCTGGTAGTGAGTTCCAGGTTTTGACCGCTCGGCACAGGAAGGAAGCACCGAAGCGATGAGTACGAGAACGTATGTCTTCCACTTTAAAGCGGTGACTTCTAAGGCCGGCACGTGTTGTTCTGTAGAGGAAGGGAGAGGGGGGATCAATTGGAAGAGCTCTTCAGAACACTCACCATGGTAAAGGCGATATATTACTGCCAAGGAGGCGATATCTCTACGCAACTGTAGAGGCTCAAGGGTCTCGGTGGCTTCGGGACTATCGATAATACGGATTGCTCGCCGCTGCAACCGGTCAATAGCGTCAAACAGGTACTGTGCGGCACCATCGCAAAGGTGAGAACAATACTCCACGCACGAGCGAACCTGGGTCTTGTAAAGAAGACACAGATGCCCGGGCGAGAAGAACCGTCTCACCCTGTTTAACACACCCAGCTTCCGTGAGGCCGCTTTAGTGATACTCTCAACTATATTTATATGTTGTTTATGTCATTTATTTATTCTTAAATGTAACAAACATATAATAAAACAAACATCAATTATCTAATCTTAGCTCATCACACTGTTGGGTTGACTCACATGATTTATACCGTGGGAGAGCCACGCTTCGGCATGAATGGGCCGGCTCGACCGGAGTGATACCACGGCCTCACAGAAAACCGGTGTGAAACAGCGCTTGCGCTGTGTTTCATCGAGTGAGGATACCGGAGGCCCATACCCCAATCCAACGCCCCTATCCCCCTCACCATCCCCTTTCCCCCCAGGCCGCCATAGTGTGGGTCACCATGCTGCATTGTTCTTTTTCGCATTGAGGATGGTGACCACCACTCTTGGATTCTGCTCATGCTTTCCATCAGGCAGGGCAGAGTCATTTTGGCAGCTTAAATATAAAAAAAAATGATACAGTGATCAAAAAGTGCGGAGGGACTTCAAACGTCCAAAAAGTAAACCCAAAAAGGTACAGAATTTTAGACAGATGCGGTAAAAAAAATAATGTAATATTTCTAAAAGCGATAGGGTGAACTATAAACATCAAATTCATTCTATAAAAAAGAACACAATGTAATACGGTCGGGTTCAAAATCTAACTGGCTCGTACATCAATCAACGATCTGTTAGCCTGTCATAATGACAGGCTAACAGATCTCGCATTCAAGTGACACACATATGTCCTATATTTCATTTTCTGAATGCTTCAAATAAGCATTTCTGTTAAACGATATTATGTTATAGTGTTACAATATATAATTGGTTTCAAAACTTGCTTAAAAACAAACAATTTTTTCAATAACTCTGACAGATGTATCTACATTTCTACATCCATTTGTTACTTAATTATTTCTTAGAAACATTCACACTTCTGAGCAAGTTTTAGCATTTGCCAATAACATATACATTCATTCATAGACATACACTTAAGGGATTTCATGTGAATTGTCTAGCCCCTAAACTAGTGTAAACTGTATTTCAAAGACTAGTACCACATTGCAAAGCACTTGCTCGGAAACTATCAAATCCTTGAGAGATACATTCTTCAACACCATATCTTTTGTTTTACTCGATTTCAATCAAAACAGTATATTTTTTAATATACTATATATATACTATATATTTACACATATATTTATACATATATCTTTTCTTTAATTTTCCTTTTTTTAATATGATGATGGTTCAATTGACTGGATACTTATATACTTAGTTTTTTATAAATATACATATATTATAAATACAAAACACTCAAACTATGAAATAAAAATTTGCAGATCATACAAACATTTGGTCCGACCCGGGACTCGAACACAAGACCTCGTGTGTAGTAGTTGCGTACGCTACCGCTGCACCAACCAGGTAGTCTTAGAATACTCTATATTGTATATGAAATATGTTGGTATGCAATAAGATTTACTTTTAGTTTATTACAAAAGTAAAATGAAGCAGTCTTATCACTAAGACCGATCTCATTCCCAAAATCTTAGAATAAATTTAGTGGCACAATCACTAGGAGCTGTTGAAGTATAACGAAATATATCTACTACTAGTACTATCGCTAGTACTAAGACTTAGTGAATATAGCAATTAAACATATTTATTTATTAACTTAATGCACATGTAGTACAAAGGCGGACTTAATGCCATTAGGCATTATCTACCTGTCAACCTACAGGTGTTGCAGAAATATGATGCGGTAGGTGCAACATATTACATTTTGAACTCTGAAGGTATCGCAGTCTTTGTAATATATTGAAATACGAAATAATAATGTTTTTAATCTCTGTAGAATTCGAGATAACAGTTATTAAACCTACAAGTTTTCTGCTTTTTCTCTTTATATTACCCAGAAAAAGTAGCTCAGTAATACACAGAAAAAGTTAGCCCAGCTAAATAGGTACTGCAGGAAAATATAGCATAAAATAAGAATAAATGTGTGGGACATTAATTTAAATATAATGCTTGTAGAGGCACGGGCTTTTATCCCTTAACTAATGAGAAAGAAGATTTGTGCTTTTTGAGTGCCATAAATAAAGATTTAAATAAAATTGTGAAGACTTCCACACGATTATTTGAAACATTATTTATCTAAGTGGATGTTTTAACGTTTTAGACATAACACATTTTTGTAATGGTTCGGAATATCACATTTAAACAAAACAGTAAAAGAGTTCTGTCTCGGTGGCGCAGTGGAAGCGTACGCGACTGCTGTCCATGAGGTCTCGGGTTCGAATCCTGGGTCGGACTAAATGTTTGCAAGATCTGCAAATATTTGTTTCGATGTTTGGGTGTTTTCTTTGTATAACATGTATTTACAAAAAAAGAAGTATTTATATATTCATATCAGTCGTCAAGTACCTATAATACAAGCATTAGGCGTTGTGTGTAAGATGTCCGAAATATTTATTATTACTATTGTTTATTATTATTATAGTTTTATATAACATAGGCTTACCTAGAAATACTATGGAAACCAAATCCTGTTACTCATTGAGTTTTAGTCACCAAAGTCACTACCAGCAAAAGAATGTTACGCCACTAAATTACTACTAACTTTAAAATACAGACATTGTATACTGAAAAAGAGAAAAACATCTCTGTTTTTTCAAATAATACTGAGTTTATTTTATTTACTGATATTATTAATTATTATAACGTAGTGAACAGACAGTTTTTATACGTAAAAGTAACGCATATAACAGTAGAGCACGGCAAAAGAATTATGAATGTATAAATGTGCTGTATAAAAAAAGATTTGGTTTAAAAAGAGTTAACAGTAAAGTGACGAGTGATAAAGGAGAATCGAAAAAGAAAACTTATCGCTGACTCTAAATCAATTTAGGAATAAGTAAAGAACAAGATAATTTTGAAGATCATAATAAATACTACTTTAATAAAAGTCTTCTCTCATTCAACTGAAATGAATGAAGAGCTTTTCTAAATTATCGCTGGTTTATTTTAATTTTGAAATCAGAATAGACTTAAACAATCTAACAATGTTTTTGATTACTCATTTATTAACATTGAATCTGTTGTAATACAGATGTGTATAAACATTACCCGCAATTCTTTGTCGTTAATGAACCTCATGCACACACACACTATTTAATGAGGCAGAAGTTTCATTTTGAAAGCACAATTATGATATTTACGAGTATAATATGGATAGTTCAGATTGAACAATTCAATTATGACAATATATGTATAATTATGGGACTATAAATATATGTTCTATTTTATATAAGGGTAATAAGCAGCTTATTATACTTTTACACAGCAATATGTCACCTGTTTTACAGTATTGGGGCAAGCGATCATACCAACCATCTGATGATACTACCGCTTTGGACAGCTTCAACTTAGAACTATTATGCTCTGATAGCCTCCTCGCTGTATCACTCCGGTTAGAAAGGTCTATACGTACCATACCATAATTCTTATAGATACTCGATATTTAGAAATAGTTCCACTATTTACAGTTAACCATCATTTACGGCTTTTACAATTTCCCGAGTCATATTTCGGAAGATATATGATATTACACTTACTAGTGTCGCACAGTGGTCAAAATTCACCCGTTATTAATTATTATTTTATGTTTGAATTTTATTAGCTTGTTTTTGTCAAATTACCTTACCTCTTTATTCAAAGATATTAGACGGTAAGACTATAGACAAATAAATGATATTATTTTTTTCTTAGTTTAACTATAGCAACTAACAATAGATTACAATCTTTTCTTTGTGGTTTAAGTTTATTTGTGTATGATAGCGTGGGAAATGTTATTTTATTTATTTGGTGTATTTTAAAGCATCAATATATTAGCTTTCTGGACCCTTCTTCATAAAAAGTTTAACAGTATCTAATTCCAAAATATTCTTAAAAAGGGCTACAAAGTTTTGGCTTCACGAATAATTTAATTTCATAAGAATAATTTAATTTCAAGTTCGCGTGTTATTTTTGCAACAAAGCTACACAATATGAAATCCTATTTAGTAAATCAGTATAGCTTTTCAATTTAACAGCGTATAGGTTCGTAAAACAAAGAAGTAGACTTCTGTTGCCGACACAAATGCAATTTCCCAACTGCCAATCTTTTAGAGTACGCCGTATAAGTAAATGTTAGTTTTGAATTATAATTTAGCTAAGGTGAATTAAAGATAAACATTTTCTAATGAAAAAATACGCAAAGAAAAGTAATCTAAAGTGAACTTTAACTCTAAATCCTTTGCATCGTTAATTAAATTAAAGTTAGAAATAAAGTTCTAACTTTAATTTAATTAACTTAACTTAAAATTAAGCCTAGTTTGATGAAAGAACAGAAAATTAAATTACATTTTTTTTAGATTACGAAGTTGATGAAATTTACTACACAAAGATATTTTCATACGATAGTGTAATAAACTGAGTTTTTTTATAGAGTAGGGGGTAAACGAGCAGACGTATCGCCTGACGGTAAGCGGTTACCGGCGCCCATGGACAGCCGCAACACCAGAGGCGTCACAAGTGACAAAGACTGAAACGAGGCTGCATGGAATTACTCTTTCGATATTACAATACTATTACGCCTAACAAAACTCATTCTTATATGAATTAAATATAAATAAAAAAAAGTTCATTATATTTCCATTATTGGTAGAAAGTATTTGGTTTCATCAAATCAGTACTAGATATTTATTGCTATTTGATTAAGTCGAAATTTATGACTGTTAAAAGGATTTTTTTTTCTTGTTAGCGAATTGACCTAAACTTCGTACCGCCTTACTTTTTTTCGTAAATATTTTCTAAATTTCCGGGAAAACGGTATCTATCCCATTTCTTGGTTTCTTTAAATTTTTATCCACAAAGACCTTGTCATGAATACAAAAAAAATATCGGTACAGTCGGTCAGAATTAATTTTGTCAGTCGTTAATTCATTCATACATTTCGTTGATTCATTTTTCTTTATATAGATTCGAACGGTAAAAACCAATTACATTATTTAGGAATAAACAAGAACTATACTATGACTAAACTTCATATTATATGAGATCTAACTACTTCTTTAAGAAACTTTGTGTTAAATTTGCTTAAAGTCTGGTGATCAAAACAAAAGCAATGTAGCAAAGTCTCATTCCGTATTCGAGATATATTAAATTATTGTTACTATTTTCAGTAGTACTAACGTCTTTTCCTCGGTGGCGCAGTGGTAGCGTATGCGACTGCTGTGCTAGAGATCTCGGGTTCGATTCCTGAGCCGGACCAAATGTTTGTATGATCTGCAAATATTTGTTTCGGAGTTTGCGTGTTTTCTATGTATAGTATGTATGTGTTTACAAAAAAAAGTATATATGTCTTAATATCAGTTGTCTAGTACCCATAATACAAGCTCTGCTTAGTTTGGGACTAGATGGCGTTGTGTGTTAAAATGTCCGAAAATATTTACATTTCTATTTATTATGTAGCCTTGTCCACCCAATTATAAAGTTAAAACAAAATGTTATTAAAGAGTAATGTTAATTATAACAAGCATAAAGTTCCCTTATTTTTCTTCTTCAGCGTCTTGGGATTAGATATTACAGCTCAAAGATTGATCTGTAATTGATTTTTGGACAAACTTACTTAAAAACGTAAGTAGTTATCTCCATACCTACTTGTATGTCTCTTTGAAATTATTTTAATATGATAAATAATTAGCAAAGTAATATAATAAATATAATTTTTAGGGTTCTGTACCTCAAAAGGAAAAAAAACGGAACCCTTTTAGGATCAGTTTGTTGTCCGTCTGTCTGTCTGTTACGCCCCTTTTTCTCAGGCACGCGTGTGAGAAAAAATTAAACTTCTAAGCCAACGCAATCAAAAGATTTATGCTGCAAATTTTCAACACTCACATGGGATTAAAACCTACAGGGTACTTCCCATGAACTCTGAATCTTGAAATTTGGTACGAAGCAACGTCTTTTAGCACAGATAAAGGAAAAATTGCAAAAAGCATAAATCTTTAGTTACATCATATAATATGTAGGTATATCCTTTCGCAAGGTTTATATGGAACCCTTGATGCGCGAGCCCGACTCGTACTTAGCCAGTTTTTTAAATATATAGTAATTCTAACATCTTACACTATGAAATACAGGAAAAGTTACTGACTGACAAAAGTAGTAATCGGCTCGTGAGGAGTTTTCACCTAAAGGCTACGAAATAGTTTTTCAAGTTTTATACCCAGGCTTATCCTCGAAATGGGTTCTTCAAAAGGACCAATAAAGATCTTTAAGGGTCAGTTACTTACAACGCGTCAGAAGTTATATTATAGTCTTGGTTACTTTTAAAAGCTGGATTATTTACCTTTTTTCACCTTTTCTTGCACGGAACTTTTACTGTCCTAGTCCATTGCCTTAAAAAAGGTCATTGGGCGTTAAAGCTTAGTGATCTGTTACTTTTAATATAATAATCTTTTTATAGAAATGGTATTAAAAATACATACAAAACACGCCATATCGGCAAGCGTATACCGACGAATCGAGTTTTATAAGTTACGTGAACACAAATTGAGGTTTAATGTATATTACGTACAATAACCTCTATTTAATATTTGTTACAAATTTTTGTTACTGTTTTAACAATCTTTTATTATTCATATTAGAGAATTATAAGTAATAGATGTTAATAGATTTTACGAAAAAATAAGATAAAATACTCAGAACCATTTAATATCATTACACATAATTCATTATAACAAAAGTATAAAAGCGATCCTACCTAACAAGGTTTTTAATCTCCAACTCATATTTGAAATGAAAAGCTTCCTTAAAAAACAAATTAAATTAAAAATTACAGTTTTCCTCATCGCCTGCCATTATAATTAATTATGCGTTAAATGTTACTGAAATAAAACTGTTCTTTCCTCGCAATTGTTTTGCTGGAAAAAAAAGGTTTTGTAGGAAATTTTGTTTGACAATTACAATACTCAAGATTTTCGCAACAATGTTCTCATTACATTACAATGCTGAAAATTAAACTCGCATGCTCGGATTACTTTAAAGGAGGTCTTTTTGTCGTGACAATGCCTATGTCGGTCCACTACTATTTAACATTGTGTGCCCGGACTATTCACGTGCGGTATTTTCTGTAGAACTTTATGAGCACAATGAGCCGCAAATTAAATTCCTATTGAAAGCACTTTATAAAGTACAGATAAAAGCGTGGAAGTATGAAGGCTCTAAGGTATTTCCCCTTTTATATTGTTTAATGGCGGTGCCGATGACATGAATTATGAAATTATTTTGAAGAAATTTTGTAATTATATACCTCCATTTATCGTTAATTACATTTAATTAGGATCGCTTTTATTAGCACGAATATATTTAATAAGGTAAATTAAAAGTGTAATTTAAGAAATAAAAATTAAAAATAGATTTTTGTCGTCCATTGTATATTTTTTAAAATAACATAGCACGGTTTTGGTGTTTTTATGTAAAAAATAAAAAATAAGAGTCGTTTTATTGTTACTTACCTTGAAAGCCTTATTCACTTAGATATTTTGAATCTCTTTTTTATTTTAAAATCCAAGAAATTTATTATATTCACTAAAAGTTTTTAATTAAAATATACAAATGTTGAATGGTTATAACTTCTACACAACTAACACACACCTATAACGACGACACTAACAGTCAAATATCAAGTGGGTACTAAACTTACTACTAAAACTTTACGACTAAAATAAAAAGTTACGAAAAACTCTCAAGTGAATCTTCACTTCACATAACTAAGTCACTGTTCCGTATTTTAAGTTGGAAAATTTGTTGTTGGCGCTCTCTTGAAATTCGAATTCAGAAGGCGACAGTTCGGTACCGCGCTCGCCGAGCGACTAACGTTGTCATCTCTCGACAATGAACGCAAACTGCCTACTGTTGCACTACACATACACATGGGCTGCAACTGAAAACGAGAAACTAGGTTATTCCAAATTAGTGAGAACTGTAGAGAGAGAAACGTATTTTTGCATAAAAGATATTTTGATGAAACACATTTCAAGGCCTTAATTTTGATTTCTATATAGCCATTTTAGCAAGACTATATACAAATCTGTGGGGCTTGCTTTTAATGATCAACGTTTTGACGATACGGATTAAATCAATCAATCAAACAACGATTTCTATTATTCTAGATATTGTAGTTTCGATCCCCACGTAGGACAACACTTCGCATGATCAACAAATTTTTGTTTGGGATGTTCTTTTTGTCCATTTCATAAAATGTTTATGAAGTCTCCACGATACAGGATCCCTAGATTAGTAGTTGTCTTTGAAAAAAGAACATCAAGTGCTGTCCGGAGCGGATTTATTACGGTCATCGTCTTAGACAATGGACGAATCGCCGGAACAAAATGATCAACGACGTCCCGGAACAAAGGAGTGCAATTTTAGAATAGACCCCTTTTCATTCCACGTCGCGACGTAGAGTAATTCCACTGGAAACTTTAACGGCTTAAATGGGTATTGTTTTTGAATGGTTTATCTTGATGACGTCATTAGTCACTTCAGTAAGTAATGACTTGGACTCAATTTTGAGTATATTTTGTGTTTTGAGAGAAAAGTCGAGGTGACATTTTAAAACGTTTGTGAGCGTATTTAGTTCAAAATTAATTGGTGAACAAAACATTTTAAAGTTTTCGAGAGATTTACATAGTTTAATAATGACTGCTTAGTTTTAAACTAGTGTATATATATAGATAGAATTGAAAGGCAAACTCTAGTAAGAAAATTAAACGTTACGAGACAGGTTACAGTCAAATTCCGGAGCTTTGCACTTGGTTACTCGGCGGAATGTAGTTTGAAATCGTACAATGTATTTTCATCGTTATGCACATTATTATAAAGTAACAAATAGGAATGTCTTGATTCTGTGGTGTGTTATAAACGGTAAAAATACATGACCTAAATAACAAATGACGTTTGATAGACAAACAGAAAAAGAAGTTGCTTTCTTACATTTTGTGGCGAATAATTCTATTGATTAAAATATCAGTCAATATTTCGCCGCCATTATTTTTTCTATATTTTTGTAAACTTTGTACATTTCTACATAGATAAAATTATTATAGACATACATCCGAATACAGACTCACGCCTATTCCTGAAAGCAGGTCGAGATTTTACCAAATAGAAATATGTCCAACTCATTTGGGGGAGGCTATCGTTCAGCAGCAATAGGCTGAAGTCATAAAGTAGCAACAAATATATTGCCATCATGTCCCTTTTAGAATTAAACCGGCAAAAATTGAAAGGAAAGCAGGAAAGCTGATACGAAGGACTGGTAAATGAAATTCGTTTATTTTTGTTTTTAAACATTTTTTGATTTGTTTATAACCTAAACATGCATTGTGAAGTAGGCTCGTACCTCATTTTAAGTAGACTTCCTTTTTTCCCATTTCCAGCAATGGACTAATCGAAGGCCGTTGATGATAATCTAACAAAATTTTCCTAAAATCTCTCTATCTCGTCTATCTCTATTTTTAAGAGGTAGTTGTAATTAACGTCAATTTTACATCACCGTTTCATTGCCTAGTGTACGTTTCAGTACTACATCAAGTATACTATGCTTATTATATCGTGCTGTATATAGTGTCTCAAGGAATATTAATAAGGAATATACGTATTAAGACATTAATCCTCAATTAATCAAACCGTCGGACAGGGGCAGTCGGACTCGTGCACCAAGGGCTCCATACAAATCTGAAGGTATATTATATGATTTAACTAAAAATTTATGATTTTCGCAAATTTTCCTTTATCTGTGCTATAAGACGTTGCTTCGTAACAAATTTCCAGATTTTGAGCTCAAGGAAAGTACCCTGAAGGTTTATATTCCCTTACGAGTGTCGAAAATTTGCAGTAGCACGGCTGTATCGTTTGATTGCGGCGGCTTGGAAGTTAAATTTTCTCACAGTTCCAAAAAAACAGTAGGTAGATCTGAGTATTTGACATGAATTTTAGCTTGATACCTCCACGCGATCCTAAGAAAAAGGATCTTGACAGACAGATGGACGGTCTTATCCTTTTGAGGTACCGAACCCAAAAAATATTATTTAGAAACTTTAGAAACCACCCATAAAAAGAAAACCCCTACTGAATATTTTTATTACGAATATGTGTAGTCAATTTATGTCAGGCTAATTTAAAGTTCACTACAAAGTATGAACGATACTGCCAGAGCCATGTGCAAGCGAAGTCATATCAATTTTATAAATATCGACAAAACTGAATGAAATGTTTTTTTGTGACACGGAAAACGTTGATACAGAAAGTGTGAGAAAAGACTAAAACATGTATTTGATTTTTCACGTCTATTTAAACTGTGCGGTAGTTACTTCGATTTTTATTTAAAAGTGCAGAAATGCAGTATTACAAATATAATTTAAAATATCGCGATTAATATAGCTTAATAAGTCTAGTGTTAGTAACCGAAAAATAATACTGTATATTTTTTTAGCGCTTTTAGCGCAACTAACAATTTCATAGAACGCAACCTAACGGAGGTTACGTTCTATGAAGTTGTTAGTTGTACCAAGAAAACTAAGGCTTTTTTATAAGACTTTTTTCCTTTATTATTTTTTATTTAGATTTTGCCTAGCCTGAGGCTCCACTCGCGTGTATGTCGGTTATTGCGGTAAAGATTAGCCCATGTCCTTCCTCTAGAACCAAAGTAATTCCATCTCAAATTTCATTGAAATTATTGCATAAATATTCTAGAATATCCGGAATATTTATTGCAGCGGTATAGCATAGATAGACAGACAGACAGAGTGATTTTCAATTTCATAATTTTAGTATAAAAATATCGGTAAGACCAAAACTCCTTTCTAAAGAAAGCCATATGATCAACAATGGAAAATTAAAGGCTGTTGAATGATATAATGTGAATATAAGGATTTCTTATTCTCTTATTTATTGATACTATACATGCATCTATGTATACTATATATATATAGTATACTATATACATTATATGCTGGTATAATTTATATATACATTTATACTAACATTTTACGAAATTCAAAAAAATATTTTGATTGTTTTTTCTAAGCAGGTCACTCATTTTAAATATTGAGCTTACTCAACAATGGATTGATTAATTCTAATTTGGTAGTAAGATATAATGTATAATTATTTAAGTATGATCGTAGCGATGATTTGCGCAAGATGGCTAGCAGGAGCTAGATGCGAGAAGCCGAAGATCGAACTAAGTGGCATGCAATTGGGGAGGTCTATGTCCAGCAGTGGACTAGGCTGATGATAATCATGATGATTAGATGAGATATATATATATAAGCACAATGGTATAAACTTTTATGAAATACTGCCAAATCTGTACATTTGTTATGGAATAAATTTCATTTATTATTAATTTAATTATATATTTATTATACTACAAATACCAATTCTCCAATAAATATGTTAAGGTGCCCGGAGGAATATATTTACTAAAATTTATGAATATCTAATTTAATTTTCATCAAATAACATTTAATTCTAAACAACTATGTCCAATAGGATTAATGATATATAGAAATATAGTCTGTATTTCATTATATTTCAATTTAATTTACTCCTTCTTGTACCATTCTATTCTGTTCTAAACTGTCAAATCGAAATCCATTTCCTTCACATTTCCTCGACGTCGATGCTTTTAGAGCTACGTAAGGAAACATTGTGTCTTACTCTTTCAGGATTTCATAATTTTTTGTTTATAATGTTTTCAAAATATCTAGATATATTGTACGAAGTGATTATCAAACGATGTGACTGTTTAAGCTTCTGGTAACAACTCTGTTCATGCGTTTCGTAAATTTGTTTAAGCTCCACAAAAGTCTTAAACCGGCAGCGTTAAAGAAATCATTCGTGTTTGCTTTGTAACTCATACAGATCATTCCTAAAGAGCGCATTGCTTAGCAAGCGGATTGTGTTCTCATTTGTTTTAAGGTAGAAAGTTGTTTTGACCATCACAATGATAACAATAGGACTTTTATCTACGGATTTCATAACGTAAACGGCTCCGTCCGGGCGCGATCATTGCATAGAAGTAGCATATGTTCTTCTTGAAGAATCTACGTATCTTCATGCTAAATTTCATGGTATGCTGCACCGTCCGTTTAACCGTGAAAGCGTAACAGACAAACATAGTTACTTTCGAAAGTATGGATTCTTTAAAAAAAAAGTAAATGTGCTGACAAAAAACACTGCTAATAAATTCTATTATATTTAGACTTCTGTGTAAACTTAAGGACATAAAAGTTCTAGTTTACCACAGAGATCGTAGCTACACGCATTCGTGTTCAGCTTTAATAAACATAATTTTCTCAAAAAGGCAAATAAATTCATTTCTTTTCACATATTTTTCTCTTGCCATATTTTTCAACCATCATAATTAGAAGCATCCACATAAAACGTACACGAACGAATATACTTCCATAATGAAAAGTCCGTCAGAACGGGAAAGAAATTATTCGTAGGAATGTAACATTTCACCCTATATTTTCAAGAGAATGAGTCGCTCGTGCCCCTACCATTTATGAAACTTTTTTAGATTTATTTGGAATACGTACGGCCAGGACGTATTTCTCTCAGACAATTTAGATTTAAGTGCAGTACCCGTCGGTTGTACCGAATACTTAGGTTCGGTAATATATTCATAAATACTATCTAGCAAATGTAAATAGAGTCCACCTGTCGTGTTCTGCCCAGTGATAACAAAAGCTGTGTCCACAAATGTTATATTGTCACAGTACATTCGTGCATTGAATCGAACAATTGGAGTATACCGTAGTATCATATCATCATACCTATTCACGTGCTATAAAGACTTATATGTATGTGCAAAATCATAAAAACATTTTTCGAAAAATTAAAATTACTATGCCTCTACATTAAAACTTTTTGAAGTGAAACTTCTTTATCGGCGTTGGAAAAAAAAATACCGTCACATTTTTCGGTTACGCGTCACATTTATCCATTACGCGCCATCTTTTTCTTGCCCCTACCACGGTTGGTTCAGACGAAGAGTACTTTCACTTTCTCTAACGAAGTAGGGATAGCATGTCGCTTTTCATATTCCAGTTACCATAAGCCATTAATTACAAAAATATATAATAACGATGACAATGATAGTAATAATTCTATTAAAATTAATGAAATACTGTAATAATCTTAGTAGCAAAAAGGTAAAGTGAAATAATTGTATTATTTTTGTATTCATGTCTATGATAATAAAATCCTTTTGTTTAAACTTTATCTAATTTAACTTTGTTTAACCAATTTCCGGAAAGTTGCATGTAGATCATTTTTCGAAAAATAAGGCCATAAAGAAGTTTTACTTTTTACGTGTGTACACTAGTACACGCACACATTTTTTAACCACTTATTGAATGCCTGTTTGACTGGAAAACGAAACAATCTCAATCAAAATTAGAAAATGTGAGAGTTTATACTCTCTACTACTACTAATGTTTAAATTTAAATTGTATACTTATGTATACAATTTAAATTTAAACATTAGTATTTAAATATTAAAATGTTTATAAAAATTAATAAACTTTCTACGACGATCAATTCAAAGCGAATACAACACATAATATTTCATGCCAGAAACGGTATAAAAATATACAGCAGGAGAGTCGGTTTGTAATAAATACTGATGATATTGATAAAAAAACCAAAAAATATTACTTCTGCGTGTTAAATAATCTTAATTCTCACGGATAAGGGAACGATTATGAAAAGGAGTTATCCAGATAACGAAGACTGAAAATTGCTGTTCTAAAACATAAAAACAATTGCACGTCACCCCCGTTTCTTCACCATTGGTCTCTTGAGCATCCTCAAAAATGGCGTTGCGTGTAGGTATGCACAGCTTTTACTTTTATCTTTTACTTGCGCGTGAACCATCTTTAAAAATTAATCCCAAGTAAAAAATTCCAGAAGTAACAATAATTACGTTTATTTTACATACATAAACAGACTTGTAAATTATAGGTTTGCTTACATGGCATTTTTTTCAGCCTACATATAAATGTAATATCTTCAATACACCCTGATTTTCCACGTCTCCGTAACGTTATTATCAAGCCATGAATAAACATACCGATTATAATATGTGTATGAACGGCTAGCTTTTTCTTAATAATACTGCAGCAGTGTAAAAGCATTCATATAAATTAAACTTTCGCATTAATAAACAGTTTCATCTGGAATGTATTTTGTCTATGTGCAGGCCAGGGTTGTAACAGTGGAGTGAAACGCAGCATTGTGGTTAAAATCGCGGAAGTGGTGTTGCAAATTTACTTATTAACATGGTGATGCATAATGATATGAAATACTAGTTTATAAAAATTTGTCCTTAGATCAGATTTTAGTATCAGATCAGATTTTAGTATTTGTAAGGTATCTATTCAATTATTAAACTACAATGCAGTAAATAGCAAAGACACCGCATTGGTTTTTGAAAATTCTAATAGGTCTTCTATTTGTACCTTTCTTGTTTGTACCTTTATTATGGAAGCGTATGTATATATTTATTATACTAGAGATCGTTTAGTAGTCAAATTTCGACCATGCTTCACAATAAATTTGATTTTCTATTTTATTTCATAACATTGGTTGAAAACTATATAAACTGTCTTTTTTTAATATTTTATTATTTAGGGGCTTGTAGTCACACATAAGACCTTATCAGCCCCATCATACCCTAAACTTACAATACATTCATATCTAAATTATTTAAACTAAATTGCGTGTATGCATGGGTAAACAGGGTAACCGGGGTCTGTTATATTAATTAACATACCGGTACTCCTGAATCGCATTTTCCAAAGCACTCCTTATCCTATCATTACATTGGGTACTTACGGATATAATTTCACCTCCACTTGTTCGTCAACATCATCAGCATTAACCATCACATACACTGCATCTGCATGTGACGAAGAAGGGATAGTCAAACCTTGGGAGAGCCACGCTTCGGCATGAATGGGCCGGCTCGACCGGAGTGATACCACGGCCTCACCGAAAACCGGTGTGAAACAGCGCTTACGCTGTGTTTCATCGAGTGAGTGAGGATACCGGAGGCCCATACCCCAATCCAACGCCCCCTATCCCCCTCACCATCCCCCTTCCCCCCAGGCCGCCATAGTGTGGGTCACCATGCTGCATTGTTCTTTTTCGAATGGAGGATGTTGACCACCACACTTCTTTTTATCAGGCAGGGCAGAGTCATTTTGGCAGGTTAAATACATAAAAAAAAAAAAAGTCAAAGTATTCCGTACGTCCGATCGTATCCTCTCAAGTACGGCATTATCCAGCAGGTGACATCGCTGTATAGCTCGTACTTGATCGGACAATCGTTGTGCCGATACGTTGACAGTTGACTCAAGCTCCTGAAACAGAGAGACTAGTCGAGCACGGTACGCAGTAAGGTTCGTCCCCAACTCTGTAGTCCGATTAATTGAATAAGTCCACTTCATGCGGTGCACATTACCGCCGGTAGCGGAGACCCTGTTCGAGGTCAGTGGTCCTCGGGATCCCAAGCTGATCGGCGGCCGGCCTCTCCCCTGCCCACGTACAGGTGTTGGCGACGTTGGCGGAGAGAAAAACTCGTCGCTGGAAGATGAGCTCAACGCCTCTACAACAGCCGAAACTTCTATTGTTGTTTCCAGGGGTGGTAAGGCGGAGCATAGCGACGAGTCCGGGGATGATGCTTGTGCTCTAAGCCTAGCTCTTGTTAGCATTTTGGAATTTCTTGGTAATATTAATTTTACGGCATGACGTTGAAAATGTCATGTCTAACATCATAGA
This sequence comes from Hyphantria cunea, assembly GCA_003709505.1. Taxonomy (NCBI): domain Eukaryota; kingdom Metazoa; phylum Arthropoda; class Insecta; order Lepidoptera; family Erebidae; genus Hyphantria; species Hyphantria cunea. Next base: position 3,270,911 of record PKRV01000125.1, read on the forward strand.
TGTTTCCTAATAAACTGCATTATTTTTGTATTTTTATCTTGTTTTGGTGCCAATGATTCATTTTAAATACATATTGAAACTTGTTTCGATTGATTTTTGGTGTTTGGAAATATTTAAATCTTGAGGCAAAGAAATAAATTATTGATTTTTTTTATAATTTTAATCATTAACTCCATCGCGATGAAGACTTGAAGACTCGAAGACTTAGAATTGAAGACTCAAAATACTTGACATTGGCAGAAATAGCTGATCCGGCTGATTACCATATCATCAAAAGAAGAAGAAGAAGAAATAAATTATTGAAAAATATTATTAGAAATTCCACACGCATTCAGTGTTGCCATTTTTTATTATTATTATTATACTCTTTATTACTTGTATATACATATTAATTACATTTTTAAATACATAAAAAAAAAAATAATAATATATATTTAAAAATATAAAAAATAGTAGACCACCGACTTCGGGTACAGGGACCAAGAAACCGGTGGTTAGGGCTCCAAAGAAAGGAACCTCCTGACAATACGAGCCGTGTCAAGAAGGACTGCCTTCTGCATCAGACCCTTGATCCAACCATCTAACGTGAGCCTCTTGAGGTGTTGGTCGAGGCTCTTGGCTATCAATCTGTGAACAGACACAACTATTGGAACAATGATCGCGGAATCTACATCCCACATATCGACAATCTCGTGAGATAAATCCAAATATTTCATTTGTTTTTCTTTTTCAACTTTTACGAGATTCTCGTCATGAGGAACGGCGATGTCGACAATCATTGCGCGGCGCACTAATCGATCTATTACCACAATATCAGGCTTATCATTAATATTCATTACAAAATGATCTTCAACAATACTTAGATGTAAAAGAACAAAAGCAGTTGTAAAACCTTTATAAGATTCTTACGCATTAAGTATACCAGGTTAAAAGATAAAAGAATCAAAGCTCTTTCATGAGCGGATTACTTGGATAAATTTTATTTATTCACTATTTATACATTAAATTAAGTATTATTGGTCGAAAATGATGTTAACGATAAGCGGATTAGCTTATTGACAGTTTGTTTGTCTACAGGAGTAATATGCCGAATATTTTCTTTTGAATCGAATATTACATATAACAATAATACCAAATACTGTTGACCGCAAAAGTAATATATATATTACACCGATGAAATATTCATTTTATATAAAATATCAGCTGTAAAGCTATGAAATATCTGATGAGTTCTGTTTTCTATATAAATCTACTTAAAGCCTTCGTTTAATGTGCATACTTTAGAAGTGACTTAATAAAATATTTTTTTTACAAATATTTTCTGAACGTATCAAACTAAAACGTATGTATGTAGGTATGTATACATGTAATAGTATATTGTTTGAATGTATCTTCAAAACAGTTGTAATAATTTGAATAATATTTGTTTTCTAACTCCCTACACAAAAAGAGGGGTGTTATAAGTTTGACGTCAATGTTTGTGTGGGCCGATTTCGATTCTGTTTTTTTTTTCATTTGGAAGCCAGTTTTTTTGTGGTAGTTCTTACGTTTAGTTAATATCGCTCCAGCAGTGTAAGAGTATGATGACTTTTCCAAAATGAGGTAAGGTATTTCTTTAAGAGTTCGTAAGAGTGTGATTACTCGATTAAGTGCTTGCATAGGGATTTTTTTTACCATACCCCGGGCTGCTATTAAGAATTTAGAGCAACCCAATAGCAGTCATACCCAGGAATCAAACCCGAGACCCCTTGATCAACAGTCACTTAAGCTAAACACTAGACCAATGAGGCATTCATATATAGCTTCTACTTTTTATAATTTCAATTTCAACATTATGTCGCGGCCAAACAGATAGACAAACAGACATGGTGAAAGTATATCACCAGCAACGCAATCATGACGCCTCTAGTGTTGAAGGTGTCCATGGCCGGAGGTAATCGCCATCAGGAGATACGTCTGCTCGTTTTCCCCGTATCCCATAAAAAATATTTTCTTGTAAAGCCTACAGAACCCTACCAAAATGCACATTTCAGACCGTAATACAAAATAAAGTCAGAAAGTAGCGTAAATTTTATTATGTGAAACATTGTCCCATCTGTTACATTGTTATATGCATGAGGAGAAACATGTTTGACGTTTATTTTTTAACTTAAATTGCACGATATGTAAAACCAAGTTTTGCTTTTTTATAATTGCTTACATTGTTTTTCATTCAGTTCACCTATAACAGCAATCGGTGTAATAAAAAAAACTGTTTTTTTACTTGATAAAGTCAAAGTTTGGGTGGTTTTGGAATTCAAAGAGTTTGAATGTTGGGGCCTAGCCTCGTGGCTCGGAAAGCATGTAAAGCCGTCGGTCCTGCGCTTGATCTCTCCTTCGGTCGTGTCGGGTAACTGCCCATCGGATTATGAGAGTAAGGGAACAGAGACTGCACCTATGTTTTCTCACATACTTGTGAACTATAATATTTCATACGTGGTCTCCGTTAAGACTCCGTTAAGACGTGGTCGCCATGGCCGTAATCGATTAGGAGAACATCATCAAAGTTAAAGTCACACTTTACGCACAATTTAAAATTTCATTTGTGTGTTTTCTAAAAAACGTAGCACGTTTAAATTTCTCCCAAAGTAACAGATAAGGATAAAGACAAACATGGAGTCACATAGAAGCTTTTTTTAAAAGTATTATTACACAACCATATTTTTGTTTCGTGTTATTGTTTTTGAACTTTTCGAAATAAGCCTTTTAAATAAATCCCTCCAAAGCTTTTTTGAACATAAACTTAACCTCTAAAGGTCACCTAGGTTTAGATGACCATTTGTCTCTATTATTTTCAGAACTGCAACCTCTATAATAACGAAGCACGCACGGCGAAGTAATAGGGTACGCAAGCCACTGTCGTCGTAACGCAAAATTATATCAACATCTATTACTAAGAGCTAATGAGATTTACCTTTTCCGTTGCTAGTGAGGCTAGTTAACCAATACTGCAAAACTTTGCGACATAACTGCCAAACCCTTACTAAATAGTTTCTATTGTACTAAATAATAACTTATGTAGTTAGTGCCTTCATTTATTTTCAATATCATTTTTTGAAGTTTTAAACAATGACGAGATAAAAAATTCTACATTACTTTAAGATATGAAGTGCACAATTTTTATTTAAAAAAGACAAATAATTTTCTTATGGATATGGATGATTTCTGTACATCAAGTTAAAGAAACATTTAACACAAATTTTGAACTCGTTCCTAAAATTCATTTGCCTTAGAATAATATGTATCTTTGAAAATTTTACTTTCAGGTTTCTTGTATGTTGTTTTAGAAAAGTTTTAAGCTTTCGTGAGGAATTAAGAAATGAAACTCATAAAACATTGATTTGAGACGTTTATATAATTGAAATTGGAATTCCCAACATTATCTTTCCAATACACCATAACAAATTATCAGTGCGAACTTTTGATACTAGGCCGATTTAAAAATTGAGATACATACGTTATTGTCACAACAAAACTTAGTTCATGAGCACTATCACATATTTACTATAAATTAACCCAATATAATTTAACAGCCTGCAAGCTGTTTTAGTCAATAAAACGCTTTGAAAGTCGTAAATTGGTAAATTGGGAGTATTTTGAAAAGGATCGGCAATAGAGTAAACATGATTTTGCTTAGGTATACGAATTAGGCAGTATAAATATTATATTCATTATCTTCCTAGCCATTACTATTCCTGAGATTATTTGGGGTCGGCTACTAGTTTAATGCAGTGTGACTGGCATTTGATCTCCGCAACCTTAAGGGTAGACTGAATTTGAAGGTTTAATTAGTTTTCAGTATATTTGAGGGCACTGACTTTCCAATTACAATTGTCATAGATGTTGATGACAACCGGGGCCGACGGCTTAACGTGCTCTCCAAGTCATGTGCGAAAAACACCGCTACCTTCTATACTCCGGATTGCTGTTGAGAATTTCTTATGAGAAATTCCAATTGCAGACTGATCTGTAGTGGCTTACGCTTACTACTAGACCAATGGGGCAGTATAAACAATAGAAGATTACTCTCACTACTTGAACTGGAATAAAAATAATTAATTAAATTATTGTCATGTGAAAGGTTTCAGCAGCTTAAAAACCTTTGTTAAAAAAGTACCTAACCTATTACATACAATTCTCACGTCATGTTCTTGTTTACTACTATATATTTCAACCAATTTTCATGTATTTTTCAATGTTTGTTTTACTGGCATGCCTAAAATAAAAAATAGAATGAATATATATTTCGGACACCTAACACACAACGCCATCTAGTAAACTAAGCAGAGCTTGTGGTATGGGTATGAAATAACTCCGGATGGCGTAAGAAAGCGGTTCCCGGATCTCTCCCGTCTCAGGCGTAGAGTGACACACTGTGTGGTTTTAGTCGGTTCGATTCCGACACACCGCCCCGCCGCAAACCCCGGTGGGGTGAAGGCCCGAGGGGTATCCACACGTATAAAAAAAACGGGTATTAAACAACTGATATAAATACATATATCCTTTTTTTAGTAAATACATACATATTATAGATAGATACATAGAAAACACCTAAAGTCCGGGACGAATATTGAAGATTATTATTATTATCTATTATAGATAGGATTTAATATCTCGCTTAGACCGATAAGCCAAAAGAGACTCAAACGATATTGCGTTGGTCAGCTAGTTAATGATGATATGTAGAATATATAATATATGCAAATATACAAAGGTGTCTAAAGCTGAGAATACATAATATTCCGATTACTCTACTCTGTATAATAATGCAGTGAAACATTAATTCAATACAGGCTGACATAACTGTCTAACTTTTAATGATGAGGGTCGTCGGACGTGAATAAATCTCAGACATGCTTTCATGTTTACCCAGTGTGCGATGTTAAGCACAAGCAATAGGAGATTATAAAACTTACAGAATATATCCTATTAATAGCTGATTTGATAGTTTTGTTCACACCTAAAGTTTTGTTCTTGAACCCATACTAATATTATAAATTCGAAAATAACTCTGTCTGTCCCAGTTTCATGATTAAACCGCTTGACCGATTTAGACGAAATTATATTGGAGATCATTTGATTCTTGATGGAGGACATAGGCTACTATTATTCGCGATAGCCGATATACCTATTTTCCGTGATATGAACAATTTTATCGTAATACAAAACTTATAATAATTATATTTTTTTTCTGACTTTGGAAGAGTCTTTTTTATCATGATAATCTCTGTTGACACATTTGTAATAATTCCTAAATCGAAGTTAAGGTCAATGATAATATAAGGCAAATTACCTACATCGAATAATTAACGCTGCTTGCAAGTACTTGAGTTCACTTTTGTTCAACGTGGGAGAGCCACGCTTCGGTATGGATGGGCCGGCTCGAGCGGAGAAATATCACGGCCACACAGAAAACCGGAGTGAAACTGCTCTTGCGCTGTGTTTCACCAAATGACTCACTCACTCGGTGAAACACAGCGCAAGATAGCAAGATAGATAGGAAGCCCATACCCCAACGATTCCATTTAAAAAAAACTAAGATGGAGAACTATAAATAAACTTAAGCAAGCAAGATGAAGAATGCAATTATTTAAGATGATTTATCACCAAATTGGGCTTTTGAAGTTTGTCATTCATGCGAATACTATAAATTCGAAAGTCTGTTTTTCTGTTTGTTACTCTTTCACGGCTGTACCGCTGCACCGATTTCAATACAATGCATGGAGATGCTTTGATTCTCGAGGAAAGACATAGGCTACTGTTACGTGAAAATGTAACAGACGTTTAAAGACACAGACAAAGTATTTCAATGGGATCTTCTCCTTCTTCTTTTGCATTCCAAATGACATACAATACTATCTGTCGCCTCTGCTATAATATTGAGCGAAAACAAGATTAGACAAAAATTATTACAAAAATACAAACCAACTTATCTATTCGTGAATTTGATTTAACTTTTCCTACAATTTCTCCCTTATATGCTACATTTATTTATGTCGCGTCAGAAGTTTTAATTATGTCTAAAATATATTCATATGAGTATATAAGTACACAATCAAAGAGCTTTTGATTTTATCATTTGTCTACAGTCTGTGTTTATTAATAAAAGAAATTGCGTACTAATGAAATTTCAATATAATTTATTAAGTTTTAAATATTAACAACTATAATTGAGCTATCTTGTAGGCTCTGAGGCAATACAATGAGGGAATAAATTTGAATCTTTATGGTTTTTTTTTTCAGACACCATGTCATTAAAAGCACATCTTTTTTGCATTTTACATTTTAACTAATAAATTACTTACTAAAACTAATTTTTTTATATTTACACACCTAAAATATGATCACACGTACTTTTTTCCTTTTCTGAGAAGCTCAAAATTTTAACATTCATGCTATGCATTTGTCTTTGGTATGAAAAAAATAAAAAGATTCCAGCACAAGTATGATAAGTAATCGAAAACAAAATTAACTTGAAAATGTAACCAAATTAAAATGAAAATCATATAATTTCTCACTGAGTATACAAAGTTAAGATAACTTTCATCCAGGCTTCCATTTTTCATAGAAAATAATTGAAAAATTAAGTAGATAACAATACTGCATTATCACGATGAACATTGCAAAGTTTTTTAGAACTTTATAAATCCGAGGATGAAGAACAAAGGTAAAGTTTGGGGAATTAGATAAAAAATGTCCGAGTGAATATTGTGGGATCCACGGATTGTTTGATATCCTATTATATTAGCAGGTTTATACTTTAAGATTATAACATTTAAATACTCTGATGTAACTTTGGACTGTAGACTTTAAAAGCGCAGATAATAGCAGGATTTCCGCAAAGCAAGTAAATGTAAAATACATTTCTGTTCGTAAATTTTTGTTTCTGTATATTTTTCAGGTTATTTGGATAATGCACTACACAATTAACCATGGCTCTTTTCTGATGAAATCATATAAATAAAGCGAACGACGACAGCAAACGGCCAACAAGTGAATAATATGACGTAACCATTGTTTGTGTTATTGAGCGAAGTTCTCAAAGCTATTGTAGTGAAACATGTCTAGCGTGTAGAAGCAAGATAAGACGCTTTTCACTCTAGAAGCCTTTGGCTGTTGACAGGTGAATTATTAGATTGTAATTGTCAGTAGTTATAGAATATAATTTGATTTGCCGTTAACTATACTCAGTGGAGTAAAGTACTTACTGAGAAAGCATTCCAAACAATGAAAAACAGTAAATTTTTATCTTATACAAATAAAATCACTGTAAAATATAAGGTATTAACTGTTGCGGTGGTTCCTTAACTGCTTTCATTGTGAGATTAATGATTTAAACAAAAAACAAATAAATATTATATTAAAAATATATATCTGTAGCAGATAGAGCAGCAGAGCAGTATATGGTTTTCGAAATTTTATTAAAACTGAATTAAAGGTGAGAATAAACAAAGATAAAAGTGCCGTGGAATTGAATCAGTCTCTTTTAATCTAATAATTACAGAGTTCTTAATAAGCGGCTTGGCAAAGTAAGTTGGATTTAATTCATTTATCATCGCTTAAAACGACTTATTTAACTTTTTTCTTTGAATGAAAAGGTCTGAAAACATTTCCTTTCTTAACCTTTACAGGTTTCATTGAAGTCTTTGCGATAAAGTAACTTTTGCTTTTCCCTCATTTTGTGATTTTACATAGAATACTTGGTTTCTTTTTTAAAAATGCTCTTTTTATTTGGACAAAATTTGTGTTTATAAATTTCAACATCTCATTATTTTTAAAAAGTTAATAAATAGAAGCCTGGGAACAATCGTCACTTTAGAACTTTACGATATTAATTTTCCTTTAAAATTGTTGAAATGATATTAATTCCTCTTTAGAAATCGAACTTTGTTATTAACCGCGTAAAATGAAAGTTTTCTATTGACAACTTGTTTCAATTGAAATTGCTTTAAATCAAAGTACCTCTGTATTTATTATGTCCTGAAATGTATTCATAGAGTATTTCTTTGAATTAGGTGCTGTTTTGTACTGTGGTTAACATAAAGAAAAAATCATGAATTCAAATTGTTCACTTGGGAAACGTACATGGTTATTGCACAGCATATAATAAGAACAGAAACTATAATGTTAATTTCAGTGTAATTATGTTTGCCTCAGGGTATTCTTAAAATAGAAAAAATTCTGTCGCCTGCTTAGTAACAGTGGAACTCCCCTGAAATCCAGTATTCAGCCAATCCCATTAATTTAGATAAAACTCAAATATCCTTCCACGTATATTTGCCCGTGCGAAGGTAATATCTGAGTTTCGTTTTAGGCGTCATTCACATCTAAGTGTTTTGGAAATAAGTAAATATTCTTACGAACCGCAAACCTCATTACAATAATTCGGTACTTTACTTTCCAACCTTTGGAAAGTTTAAAGAAGTAAAGTAAAATGTAAGAAACAGAATAATGAATAGAAGCATGCAGCACAGTAATGTTATATTCACGACTGTAAACCTCATTTTCCATGGAGCACAGGTATTTTGAAATTAACAACAACAAACTCAAACAGTTACTTTACTTATGCAGAGTATGCATAAGTAACAGCTTAGCTAAGCTACAGTTAAACATTTGACGAGTAAATAATATCCATATTACATCCTCTTACCAAACTGCTACCGCGCCTTAGGCGAATTATTAAGTTTATACCAAACACTGAACTTGGCAGGTTGCTTATACACAATTTTGTATTTAGGAAATTATTAAACGTAATCGTTTACGAATACCGACAAAACAAAGATAGTTAGAAACTTAGAATTGATTCTTCAAAATTAGAAATTGAAAAAAAAATATTACTTTTTTCCTGAAGTTCAAATTATACAATCTAACGATTGTAATGTTGTAACAAAGTAATCGAAAACGATAATTTTTATTCATAGAAATGAAATCTGAAGTATAACTGTAAAGAATCTATACAAATTAATAGAATTGGAGTAGTTAATAGTTATTCTGTTTGTAGTATTTAAGTAACCCCTTTATACTAAATGCATATGTATGTATACACGGTACATATACTAAAATTTTTATAATTTTTGTCTGTCTGTCTGTTTATTCCTGCTAATCTCTGGAAAGGTTGGGCCGATTTTGACGGGATTTTTTCTGGCATATAGCTAATGATTTAAGGAGTAACGTAAGCTACTTTTTAGACTAGTTTTGTCCCAACGGTTACAACAACAATTGCGGGTAACACCGCGAGGCTCAGCTAGTATAATATAAGAATACTTTGTATTCATTGATTTCTGTTGCTTTGAATAACATCTGTCAAGAGTGAAAAAGAACGATCAAATAGCAAAACGCCACATTTGAAAAAAAATCAACAAATTGATTATCCAGATAATAATTACTATATGTATTTATTTGATACTTTTGGAACGCTAAAATAATTACATTGCCCAACATCGGTTACAACATATGTCTTTCCATAATATCTCTTTGTTCAAGACCTATAGTAACATCAGATTGGAGCCACGTAATCGATTCAGGCTTATCTACAACAGTACCATATAAAAATGTTGGGTTTGTAGGTCACCCAGTGTGTGAGGGACGACGCCGAACCCGAGATAAACCCTTATGAGTAGGGTTACCCTCATTTTATACTAAAAACCGAAATTATTCTTGAATAAGAAATTCAGTTGTATGTATTTATAGGATAATAACTATAAAATAGTTTTGATAAAACAATAACAAAAATAAAAAAAGTACAGTTCATCTATTTGAAACATTAGAGGTAATTAATACATAAACGTGTATCTATAATGTATACTCTTGATTGTTGGCACTTGATGGAACCTGTTTCACTACATTCTAGAATCAATCTCACTTGTACTTATTAACCTTTCATAAATAAATAAATATATATTCAGGACATCTAATACACAACGCCATCTAGTCCCAAGCTAAGTAGAGCTTGTGTTATGGTTACTAGACAACTAACATTAATAGATATTTACTTTTTTGTAAATACATGCATATTATGAATAAAAACCACTCAAACTGCGAAGAAAATTTTATATATCATACATAAACTTAGTCCGACCCGGAAATCAAACCCGAGACTTTAAGCACAGCAGTCGCAGGCAATTAAATATAAGTTGTCAGTTGAAAATGCTATAAGGTAAAACTGGTCAGGTGTAAATTTAATTAAAATAGTGGTATAAGTACAAGTAAGTTTGATTCTAGAATGTAACTTATATGACGCTTATTGGTCGTGGGTTCGATTCCTAACCAGGACAAGCAAAACAGAATTGAAGTTTGTCTGCTTAAATACACAGACGAAAAAACTATTTAAAAAGGGCTTGAAAGACATTATATTAAATTGGTAAAAAATATATGTTTAAAATTACATTGAATTCTTATTAGAGGATATAGTGTCAAATTCTAATATGGTCTCTTTAAATATCTACAATATATTTTACGTATTAGTATATTATAGTTAGTAATATAAGCTATCAAATTATCATAAACTGTCACAAAGTCCTTCCTTCCTTAAATGTTAGCGAACCGTACCTTAGTCACAGAAGTCACTTACAACTCGATTGCTTTTCGTTTAAATATTTGACTATCGACCTATTATTGTAAAATAATATAATGTTTAGATTCTGTGATTTCTTAAAGAATTTCACTAATCTTTATATAATTTTAGTGGTGATTAATTAATCATAATTATTTTCAACGTTTTTAAGCACTCAACAACTTTCTAAAAAATGCGGTCCCATTTTAAAACCTATACAGACAATGAGTTCGAATGATTACTTGATGCGGTTTCTAAAGGTAAGATCCAATGCTTTTCCTCGCCTCGCTGTTTTCTCCGATTAGCCTAAGTGATCATCCTAGGTCGTTTAGGCACCCAACCGTTGGCATATTGGGCAGTTACATATTTTTTTATTTCATAACTCAGAAATGTTAATTACTTAATTATTGCACAACTAATAACGCACCTCGGCTTCGGCTATCGCTGTTGCTCGCTTTCTATCTCCGAACATATTCTTATTAACAATACGCTATAGAAAATAGTTTTGGTCTACATTAAATGCATACAATATTTAGCATATTAAATTGGAAAATAATAATATTACAGTATTGGTCAGAACACCTTTGAGAGTATAACCCACACGATAAAAATTAATTCTTAAAATATAATAATGTTAGCTATTATTTCATCACGGAAGTTATATAACTAGATTATAGTTGGTAAAGGTAAAGCATAGTTTGTACATTTTTTAGATACGTTATTTCTTAGTGCATCATTTTGATAAAACTAGTAAAGTTATTCAGTATTATCAATGAAAACTACTAAAAGTTCTGTATTTTTACGAAACATCGAATTGTTATATGTTTTATTAATAGAAAATAAATGTATAATTTAGAAATCTTCCTTAAAACATTATACAAATAATGGTGCAAACCACATTTGAATCCAATGCGTAGTTCGAAAAGTTTGAAAGATCTAAGCGTACAAGAATGGCTTACCATTCTAAGCTAAGATCTTTCAAACTTTCACTTTTTCTCTGTAATCGACATTATTTTAAGCAATGTAAAGAAAAATTATCAGTATTTACTTAATTGTTTAGCTGGTATTTGCTTGAAGTCATGTAACTTTTTTTTATATTAAGGCTTGGACAGATTACCTTATGGAAGAAACATTTCTGTAAGGTATTGGCTCACTTTTATAGCTTTTCGTTTTCTTAGGGACAATTTCAACGCTTTCCGTAAAAGTTTCTGATTGAAAGTTACTGGTAAATTTATGTTTGACTGACTGCCTCGGTAGCACAGTGGTAGCGTACGCGACTGCTGTCCATGAAGTCTCGGGTTCTAATCCGGGGTCGGACCAAATGTTTGTATGATCTGCAAATATTTGTTTCGGAGTTTGGGTGTTTTCTATGTATAATATGAATGTACTTACATATATATATATATATATATATATATATACGAGATTTACACAATTTAAATTTGTAGTTATTAGTCAGATAAGCTCAATAGAGCCTTATAGAGACTTTATCAGTTAGTAGTAAAACTGGCCCTTAATATGTAAATACCAAATTCAAAAATAAATGTTCGAATCGCAATGTTGAGTTATTTAACTCATTTTGCATTTACTTACACGACGTAACTACTAAATTGATAATATAATCATAAAATATAGGATAATTGTTGCAAGAAGTATGAAAAAGTTGCAAGTTACTTTTCATTTAGAAAAAAATACTTTTCCCAAGAGTAACTGAATTAATTGCATGTTTATACAATATGTTCATTTTAATTATCTCAAATGAATGTTTATTCACACAAGCAAAATCGTTATAGTAGCCAGCTACTGTATATGTCTAAAACAAAAGCGATTTTCTAGTGAGTTAAGTTAAAGTGGTAGAACTTTTGGCTCCACAATAAACTAAGGCGGACGGATAGATCGTTTTACTGTAAGAAACAAGACAGTTCTAAAATTTTTCGGACGCCGCTATATTTATATATTTTTTATATGCTGAAAAGGCTAAAGCTGTCACATTTCTTTAGGTGGTATCCGACTTCATAAAATATACTATCGATTTTCAATACACATATAAAACGCACGAAATGTAGATCTAAGTTAATCTTAGTTAAGCGGTTACCTGCATCACCGTTTTCTACTGCGCTAAGTGTTTTGGTTTTGATCCTCATATAGGATAATACTTTGTATACCAGAAATTGTTATTCTGGTTGCTTTATATCCGTTTTATGCACTACATTTACCAAATCCCCGCAACACAGAATGTATTCAAAGAGCTGGTAAAGTCTCTTTTAAAAAGTAAAACGTCTCCTAAACGTCTCCTATTTAATTTAATTTTGCAACAGTTTCATTTTACTTAAATGCATTTTTATCGACCTCACGAGGGTTTTGCTAATATGTAAAATCACAAGTGATGTTATTAACATATGCTTCTAGCCACGTATTTCTAATAGGCAATAAAAATAAGATGCTACAACATAATTTCTGGATGCAAGTATATTTCAAGGTTTACAAACGTATCCAACTATTACGTACGTAGTACACCTACGTATTGTTTTTTTAAAACAATACTTAGCTGAAAAGACTGTTCATCCTCAACTAAATTTTCTTTGGATTCGCACATATCGAAAACCTTTACCAACTATAATCTAGTTATATTATTTAGAACCATTTTATCATTGGGTGTAGTCAGCTGATCCAATAATCTTTGGGTTCTATAACTTCATACCAATGGGATTAGGACCCTGATTATAAGCGGTACATATCAAAACTTTGGTCGTTTATCGACTTTACGACCTAATCTAACAATAATGTCATCTAAACGAGCTTAGATGTTAATAAATCTATTTTGAATTATAAATTTCCTTCTATGGTTTAAATTATTAACACCCAATATTGGTTTTACCGACCAAATAACATCATATGAGTGTTGTCAATTACAGTAAATATAGTTAGTTGTCTTTATTGTACAAAACTATAATGCACCTTTGAAAATAAAATCAATCTGCTCAAAATGCAACCATACTTATTTATTTGTACCGCTTTTTTAACTACTATGAAGCAAACGATGAACTAAACGAAATAGTCACTAATTTCAGTGACACTGAATTCTAGCCTAGATTCATTAACAAGCAGTACTCAAGGTCTTGGGCTGCATCGCCAAAACCCTGATCGGCAATGCTCAGAACCGATAACCTATATCAATAGTACGAGTGATAATAGAATACAATAAATGATGACTAGATATTAAAAACACATTTTAGTTTGATTAGTTTATTTCACTTATATATGTTCTATAATATAATCTATAATCTACTAACTACATATGTTGATTACATATGTAGTTAGTAGATTGTTGATTAGTAGTTGATTAGTAGATTGTGTATCCTTCTATTTGATTTACTTGAAATTTTTTAATGGCATTACAGGTTTTTCTAGTATTTCTATATTTTTGGTGAATAGTATAATATCAAACATAAACCTATATAGGTTCATGTATGATATTGGCATGTGTTGAAACATAGATCTCGTTTTAACTTTCGCTTAGTATTTTTTTATTTATTAGATTAAGTTAGTATATAATTTAATATTATTTAAAGTTTTATTTACTTCCTATAAACGTAAATAGATGCACATTTACAAGCAAATGTTACATGGAATCTGCCACGTGTCTCTAATTGAATTATAATGCCCATCCGTCATATTAAAGGTAATTACAGTTTCAACTCTAACCCGCTCTGAAACCTGTGGATGATATTACCTGGCACTGATCAACATATCTATCATAAACCTAAATAAATAAAGCTATTCCAAAAGTTATAACATCTTGCGAAACTGTAAATTATAGATGATGTAAATATACCGGCCCCAAAGGAAAATAGAAAGCCCAGGAAATTTAATTTCTTTTTCTTCCTTATTTGCTAAACGGTGCCATGTTATTTCCTGACACATGTTTTCAGGCACGAAGGCAATCGTGGGCGAAAAGGTCAAGAAATAAATAACAACTTTAGCGTATTCCTTATACCTTCAGCTGAAGAACTTATTAAATTATCAGACAGTTTCTCTACTTTTCTCATAACACATAAACATGCAGGTCGAGTTTATATGTTTATGGTAATGAAAAAAACTATATTTGTATGTATTTATTAAGATGAATTTAATGAAGTTATTTAAATTTTATAGGTTAATGTTTCAACGTTATTTATATGAACGTTATGTAAACGTTATATATCTACATTGGCTTGCTGTATGTGTGCATGTAATTATAAAAATTAAGGAGTAATATAAAAAAATAACAGCTTAGAGACACAAAGTACAGGCCACTTATTGCCCGAAAATGAAACCTAGAAAAGACTGGAACTTAAATAGCAAGTAAATGACGGGCTATTCGAATGCCACATACGCCAAGTCCTAGATACAGTTAGCAAATCTAATATTTATATACAATAGTACTTGTGTATTTATGTTAGTTTATTATTTTTATGGCTTCAGTTTTACGTTGATATCATATTTAGTTATTTTTAGCTATTTAATTTATTAATGATTATCAATGAAACTTTAATAATAACACGTTGGTTTTATTTTTAGCCTATTGCATATGTTCTCTACTTTCATTTCTCACTTGTCTGATGTAGAAAGTAGATGGAAAATATAAGGAATGTTATTGATGTATATTATTCAGCTTCAGCTGCTTAATAAGCAACTTTAAGTCAACTTTAATTAAAGCTGACATGTACGGTAAAATCTGTATTTATACATCCCTTACCTGCTAATAAGAGAGATCACTAACCAGTAGTATTGAAATTGTTTCCTCAAAAATATCTATCTTTATATTTCAGTTAACCACCAACTATTACCTGCAAAAGAAAAAAAAAATATTAGAATTTGCTCCAAAAATACAAAGTTTTATTTAAAACCATCTCTTAGTGACAAAACTGCGAATGTTATTATTTTATCTAAGACATAGAAACATAATAGAAATCGACCAAAAAGAAAAAACATATTTTTCTTCGGGTTGGTGAGTTACAAGAAAAAGGCTTAAACTGATCAAAGTGTATATTCTTTCTTAAAGGACCTTTGCCTGCTAAACATGTGTGATAGCTCTTTTGTGCGTTGTTTTTTGTCGTTCTAATTCTTACCAATTGTGCTATATAGGATTTGGTCTATTCTTTGCACCTTTTACATACTTTATTTTTATAGATTAATATTTAAGATTATTCATATATATTCCTAAAATACGGAACGAAATTGTCATACGAATACAGAGTGTTACCACCCCTGTCATCCTTTAGGTATCGTAAGAGGCGAGTAAGGAAGCAAATTATGCAGGTCAACAACACTCCAAAAAGAAGGAAGCTTGAAACAAGCCCCTATTATACCAATCCTTATTTCTAGCAGTAGACTGTAGAAGGCTATTGATGAAACGTGCGATATGATTCATAAAATGATTTTTTTTTACGTGTGGAAACTTCCTCCCGCCTTCACCCCACCGGGGTTTGTGGCGGGGCGGTGTGTCAGAATCAGATCACTCGGTGTGTCACTCTGCTGCCAGGGAAGGATCAGAAAACCGCTTTAGTACGACATCCAAAACCTTATAATATGGTACCTTTAGCGGACTAAACTTAGTGATTTTTAAGAAGGTTTTAAAAAGATAGAACAAATATAAATGAAAGGAACAATTTACAAAAGCTAGGGTCTACCTTAAAATCTAAATAGTTATAGTGAAAAAGTTATCACTAGTCGTCATTTAGGATAATGTGAATGTAAAATGGTTAATTAATACAACTCTGCCTCTAAAGTGGTTGCACAAATAATGTACTGCATGAACAGTTTTAAAAGGATTTATCTAAAAAAAATTGACATAACAGAAGCAGTGATCGAACCCAAAACTACAAACTAAAAAAAACATGGAACATTAATGATGATTGGAAATCCGCACATACCTAAATAAACCAATAAAACACATTGTTTTGTGATAAGAGTTATTCTTTCATCTTTATAAATCCATTGATCCGGATAAAGTTCAAATCTCTACAAAAGATCTAGTGATGTGCGCACTCTTATATAACATTGTTGTCTTTGTACGGATATCCAATACGGATAGGACTTCAAAAGAAAAGGTCCCTATGGATTAAGATTCATATTATCTTAACAAAATATAACAAAATACCTTTTATTAGTATGATTTCAAAACCTGGCGCTCTTACTTGTTTACATAATTTAAGAAATTGTTTTTACTAATGAAAGTTTGACGATAAAGTTACTAAAAAACTTTTGTTGTGTTACTTTGATTTACTACAGAGAGAATGTACTTCCTATTGAAATTAATTTCTTTTCAAATCCATTGCATACAGCAAATATGATGTTTGCTTTAAATCAATTATGGCAAACGTTAAGTTTAATTTTATAGTTAATATTCGGGTAGATAATTATGCATATAATGCTTCACCAGATGAATATGTTTATATTTAGAAACTAAAATTGACTTACGCATGCATTGTTGGAAAATATTTGAGTTTAGTCTCAGAGGGGCTGCTGCCTTCTTTAGTCAATAGCAGCGAACTCCATCATACATTTTCAGGCATGTCTTTTGTATAAATAAGCAGTCAAATAAAATAAATAAATATTTCAGACATCTTCAATCTAGTCCCAAACCAAGCAGAGTTTGTATTATGGTTACTAGACAACTGATATGAATACATGAATACTTTTTTTTTAAATACATACATACTATATATAGAAAACACTGAAACTCCGAAACAAATATTTTTTTTGGACTCTACAAACATTTGTTCCAACCCAGGATTCGAACCCGAGACCTCATGGGCAGCAGTCGCGTACGCTACCACTGCACCACCGAGGCAGCTATAACAATATCAAAAAACATATTAATTAATTTTGAAGAAAAAATATTCCTACATATTATTTTTTTTATATAAATAATTTATATTTCGCAACAAAACGAAATTTCCTAATTAATCTTTATCTTTGTATCCTTGGATGATTGTTTGATGTGCTTACTCCCTGTCCTGCTCTGATTGATGAATATTGGTTTAGAAACTTTTCTAATATTAGGCATGTTATACTAATAGAAGTATAATGTAATAATAGTAAAACTTCTACCAGTATATACTCAAATAAAGAAAGATGTAAATGATAGCACCAGTAATGTGCCTGGATGACCGAGCTTAGCTAGCAGCTAGCTTTGCTCAGGTTTTTCAGTATTTTTTCTAAAAAATAATCCTAGCTAAACCAATTTATCGTCTCCAAAATCTCTGCACACTAAATTTCATGAAAATCGTCGGAGCCATGTCCATGATTCAGATTACATATAAACAAAACATTTCATTTTAATACACTCAAAAAGTGATAAAATTAAATTTCCAATATTTATGTTGACAGCATTGGGATCCATCCCCTGTATCATTTTACTGCGGTTGGTGCCGCAATGCGTAATTATGGGTCGTTATTACACGCAGGTATTGGCATGAACTGTGGTAAACATGACGAAATTAACCATAGTAATGTTTGTTTCACTTACAAAGATTATTTTGTAACTAGAGATTAGAAAATATTGGCTGTAATTTTTGTCGTGTTTAAATGATTTTCATGGTTTTGGTTTAAAACTAAATCATAATTTTGGATGAGTCCATTATAGAACTGTGCTTTTTATTTTTCTTAACAAGATTTTATGAATCAAAATTATGGGCCTATCGAAATACTTATCTTTTTATCAGTATTGTGGTATCGCTGAATATCTAACAATATTAATATGAATGAACCGTTATTAATATTGTATGTTATAGTAATTTTGTAACACTAAAAAAGTCCAGAAAAAAGGAAGGAGTATGGTATGGTATAAAAAGGAGTATGTATACAAAACAAATGCCTTAAGCTATTGGATAAGAATTTTAAAAAGTTTATTATAGGCCCTCACAATAAATATAATAGTTGAGATGTGTTGCCAAAAACTAATTTATCCCTTGTTCTCATATTATTCGAGACATCGAGATAAGACATGTTAGCCTTAAGGTTTGTAAGCATGCTCACCGTAGTCTCACTCAATGTACAGCTGGCAATGTTTTAGACAAAGGGGTGAGGTTTTGCTTGCAGATAATTAAAGCTAACAGCTTAATTCACTACATGAAATCAAAAATGTTCTGCATGTTTCTGGTTAACACATTTCATATATTTTTTGTTTGAGTTAAGACAGAGTATTGTTATGCACTCTGCTTGTGATTATTTTACTAGATGGAGTAAAAGTTGGTCTACGACCTAACTCGTGCTATATACCGGATTAAGAGGACTGACTATTGGCGTGGTTTTTAATGGAAACACTATATACTCCGCCTACTGTGTCTCCGAGGAGCTGCAGATCCGCACCGTTAGCAAAAAACCAACAAGATGGCTTAAAAGCTATTTTACTTCAATACTAAATAGGTTATATAATAGCGTAATGCTACAAATTCATCGGAATCAATATTTTAATTATAAATACAGCCTCGATTCGACTAAAGTCGTCTGTTATAATTTTATTAAATATTTACAATAAAATAATAATAATTTATTACTAAGCATTGGTTTGGAATAAGGATCGGGGATTTTATTCTTTCATATGATACTTGGTTACTAAAAGAGAATAGATAATTCTCACATATCTTGAACCGATTCATCTTTCAACCCATTTCAGATTTTAAG
Source organism: Hyphantria cunea (assembly GCA_003709505.1). NCBI lineage: Eukaryota > Metazoa > Arthropoda > Insecta > Lepidoptera > Erebidae > Hyphantria > Hyphantria cunea. The sequence continues at coordinate 3,290,172 of PKRV01000125.1, forward strand.
GCCGTCTTAAAGCTTGACGTGCAATGAAAGTTTTTATGAGAGGGCTTATATCAGATCGGAGTAAGTTGGTATAACAGTTAGAATATAAAAAGTACATACTGCCTCTGTGGCACAGTGGTAGCGAATACGACTGCTATGCAAGAGGTCTCGGGCTCGATTCCTCAGTCGGACCTAATATTTGTATGATCTGCAAATATTTGTTTCGGAGTTTGAGTGTTTTCTATGTATAATATGTATGTATTTACAAAAAAAGTATATAAGTATTAATATCAGTTATCTAGTACCCATAGTACAAGCTCTGCTTAGTTTGGGACTAGATGGCGTTGTGTGTTAAAATGTTTGAACATATTTATTTATTTATTACTTATATATATTAAACTACACGAATGTTGTAATGGTTAAAGCGTTCACCTCACCATGACAATTTTGTGTATATTTGTAAACTCTCCTCCAGCACAGGAGCTTTTCCTAGTGCAGGAGTTGTCTTAAAAGATGAGTATGAGGTTATTATTTCACTTATTTATTTGTAATAAATGTGCCCGTTGACTTTATATGGCTACACACTAATAAAGGTAATAAGCTGAAGTTCCTTTTATTGTTTTGTTACCTTTATCATGAAATAAATCAAACAACAATAAGTAAAAAAAAATTGACGGATGCACCAAAAATGATCAAAGATACAATCGTGCGACACCGATTTGTTAATTCTGACGATATTTTTAAAATTCTCCCTACTTTTTTAATGTCTCTTATTTAGTATGATTATCTCTCTTTACATATCCTCCTGTTACTTTACTCAGTCAGTGAAAAATGACAAAATAATTCCTCAACACCGGTCAGGCCTAGAAATCACTCCATCGGACTATTTATGCCGTAGCGTAGCTCCTCCACAGTTAATATTTTACGACATTTAATGATACAATAAACAGAATCAAACATATAAGTACATTTTGGTAACAACAATAACAACAAAAAAGCAATGCATTTTTAAAGATCTTAAATCTTAAAGAACTCGAATTTAATTGTTCAGAACATCGGTTTTCTACCGAGTGTATACCACTTTTATTGAAATTCTAAGCTGTAAAGTCGGTACACTCAGTTTGAAACGAGGCTTATTACTCTCTGTAATAAATATTCCGCAATTAATTCCAGTTTTAACGAATAAATTCAGGTTAAGTTCAGTGATTTTCCTGTTTTATAAAATTGTTTTATTGGAGAAAGTAAAATAAACAAAGGATATTCCAGTTACTATATTGTATGTGTATGTTAGATACATTTGTGCTATGAAATTTATCACGTAGAAGGGTAATTATGGTCTATTTTATTATATTTAAATATTTATTTTATTTTATTGGAATACTAGCTAACCCGGCAAGCTTTGTACTGCCATATATTTCTCTCCTAAATATTATCAAATTGTTTGATAAACTTATTTATTAATTATGCCCACTTTATTTTCGTACAAGTAGGGAAAAATGGTATGGTATGGTTGTCTTTTAGTTTTCTTCTATACAAATCTTGTTAACAAACACATAGAAAAAATAGTAATCCAATTTGGTGCAACCGATCGGATGTTATTCGCATACATACATTTCCTTGACTCGTTTTCATTTATATAGATAATTTGACTTTATATGGGCAACTAGTCATACGATAGTATTAAGTATGAAAAAGAGAGCATCAGTCAAATGGCAAGGAGTCATGTCTGAACAAATTTGAGGTATTGAACTGTACTAAACTTCTAAAATATAATGGGTCTCATAAAATTTACAACATATTTTCTCTATGCTGTTAAAATACAAACAGAAACCCTGTGTGTCAATAAATAATGCACATACTTAAAGCCAGTGAAGTTGTAAGTATAATTAATGATAAGCGTAAATAGATATGCAATAGTAAATCTATAATTGATAAACATATCAGAATATAAGTGATAATGTAGTCAATCTTCTTTGTCCCCTTTTTAAGGTTGGTAACAAGAAGAAAGTCATTAAAAAAAGGATTGTGATGAAAAAAAACAATAATTAGAAATCATCTTATGTTCATCATCGTCATTTCTCGAAAGATAAACGAGCCTATTAAAAGAATACAAAGTTCTGCAAAGATATAAAATAAATTTCACGTCAGGAGATTTGACAAAAGATTTCCACGGCAACAAACGTCAATTAACTTTTGTAGGCAAGCAATCATTTCTCGTAAAATATTTCTTCGCACCGCCTAGAATTAATGACAGCAGGCTTTCAACTTTTAGTGAGGCAAAGGGTGCGAAATGCACAACGAATATCAAAGAGGTACATATTATATAACTACCTACTGCCCACTGAAATACCTTCTGGACTAAATTGGTGTTCCGAACTAGGGTAACGCTGTTATAGTTTCTCTCTCCCTCTCAGTCGCATAAAGCCGTCCTATTCTTACCCAAGTTTCAAAATTTGAGCCTATTATATTGACATACTTAGGACGCGCTGTTTTTGGATGGGTATAAAATATGTAACCATTTTCTACCCACGTTTTTTGAAAAAATTTGAAACTTAAAAAATCATTTATTTACCACTAGTAATGTAAAAATCGTTAAATAAGAACGTTTAACGTATTTTTAAATATATAAATGTATATTTTACTACGAATGTAATTGTTATTTCCTGTTATGATGATTTAATAGGCGTAGCAATTGTAGCATTGCCGTAGACATATTCATACGTGTACTCGTATTTATGAAAGAAACTTTGTTCTACACTCTACGTTCTTAACTATGTTGTAAGCAAAAATAACAAATTCATATATAATTTAAAATTTTCAACGCATATTAATATTATAGATACAGCGTTATCATTCTGATTTAAATAATACTATACCAAAGAATTATTCTTTGAATAATATTTTTGATGTTAAAATGGCTTTCAAATATCATATTCATATATATTTTATATAACATTTTAAACTAGAATTTTTTAAAATTAACGCCCAAGAATTGGTGGAGAATTTTATAACTGCATATTTATTTATTTATTTAAAACTTCATGCACATTTGTACATTGGCGGACTTAATGCCCAAGGCATTCTCTTCCAGTCAACCTTAGGGTGGTGTAGAAATCTTGTAAGGTAGATGGTGCACAGAGGTAACATTATCAATAGAAAGAAGCTTTACACAGAAAAAAAACATATACATACATATAATATATTATATAAATATGCAAAACTTTTAAATAACCTTTAAATGCATTTTGTGTTTTGCTACGAAACCACAAATGTTGTATTTAGCTTCTTGGTCATAAGTGTACAAATGTATATTTTAAATCATACAAAGGATAAATTTAAAGGCCAGGACAAGACCAGTTGTGGTGGAGAGTCTTAGGGGTAGTCTTTGTCCAGCTGTGGGGTTTTGGCTTCTAATAATGATGGTAGATTTAAAGTCTAGGTGACAGGATATTTTTTTTAAAAGGAAGTAAGATAAGGCACAAATTTCGGATTATGATTTGTTCTGAAAGCTTATTAAGGTAGACTTCCAGAACCACGGACACCGTGTTTTTTTAATTTGATACGTACTATAATTCTTAGCCATTCCCTTTGTTTGAATCTCTATCATATCATCTCATTTAAATACATCTTCTATTCAATATGGTTTAAAATATATGAGCTTAGATGCGTACTATGGTTTTGAACAAGTGATGTGTAAACCGTTTGGAAATAGATGATAAGCGTGGTACCTCAGAACTCACTATATCCCTCACACATAATTTAACTTACATTGCTTATCTCAACTGCACACATTGTTAAGTATAAATAAACTTACAGAATAGGGTAGCATAAAGGCTATGGAGTCGCCTTATAATAACATAGTTGTGGCTTTGAACTCCTTGTAGCATACTTTAGGCGACAATTCACTCCTAACACAGGCATTTAAGCTTATGCAGAGGCTTAAGCTATTAACGATAATACTTATTTATTCTACTTTAAAATAGTTTAATTTAAAAATGATTAGAAGAAAAAAGATGATGCCCTTTATAAACACCGTTTTTCAAAATTAATTTCATACATGCATCTTATGCTAAGATGTTGATGCTGATATCCAGGAATAGACTGTTAAAGACTACTGATGATGATTATGACAATCTCATGCCAAAAAGTGTACAAATGGTAATCTTATCGGAAAGAAACCATTTCTTCTTTTGTTCTTTTCTTCGGGTAATTGGATGAAAAGGACAAAAATGTATCAGCGCGGTAGTATACAATGTATAAATACAGATACAATGCAGATGCAAACAGACACAGTGCACACGTTCAGAGATTAGGTTAGCTTTGATATGGATCACCTCTTTTCTACACGTGAAAATCGGCCTTTACTATGCAGGTACACCGCGGCTCTGTATGACTTAATTTGGTGACCGCTGCCTCGCGGGCATGTCGTAAAGCTTTTAATCTGTACCTGTTATGGACTAATGAAACAAGATGACTAGCAGTGATTATTATGTTACATGGACGGTGCGTGAGTTAAATTTTATGAGTGACGTAGCACAATATCTTGTTTTAGTACATCCTAGGTCAGGCTGGTAATGTTTAATAGTTGCTATCGGCGTTTTTATGTCAGTCGGTGCAGTAAAAAAAGTGAGACAATAACAGAAACTTTTTTAATAATTTTTTTTATGCTGAAGCTTATTAATATACTTATTAACAGCCGCTACAGGTGGCTAAATTAAACCCTAGTATTGCTAGAGCTGCAGTATTTTTTTGTTGGTAAATTTTCTAAAATGAATCCTAGCTAGATCGATTTATTGGCTTCGAAAGCCCCTAAATACTAAATTTCATGAAAATCTTCTTATTATACACATACGAGTATATACAAGAATTACTCGTTAAGATTTAACTTTGGTCGAGTATTTGCTTCACAGACAATTTGCTTCACAAATAAATTTCAAGGCACACGTATCGTGCTTTAATATCTATTTGATCGTAATATAACTTTAATGAATTTAAATAGTCTGAACCAATTAGTCCCTTAATTAAGATGCTTGAATTTTTTTTTTTTTTTTTTTCTTTATTATTTAGGGACTTTTACCCTATTAGGGTATGCCAGACCCATAAGGCCTTAATTTAATCAAATAACATTTAAATATTATATGCTAAACTGTACAATTTTATAGCTTTTTTTGATGTTGGTATAGCCAAAACACTTTGAATTATACCGACATCCAAATAATTCAAGTTCAACTGCTCCATTATTAAATTTCTTTTAGATTGATTCTTGACACATTCCATCAACAAATGTTGAACGTCGTCCACAATTGGATCCAAAAATTATCACAATCCTTGAATTGGAATCCAAAAATTATCAAAATAACCATCAGTATATTAATATATAACAAAATTTCATACATAAAGCTCATAAAAATTAATATTTCTATTATTATTACTCGTGGTTTCAGTCGTAAACGTTACGAATTTTTTACAAAACTAGCTAACACTGCAAACTTTATTTTGCCATAAAATTAAAAAAAAAATTAAGGGGTCTGTCACCCTTATCATTCAGGGGTATGAAAAATAGATGTTGGACGATTCTCCTCTACTCTACCTGACATGCACACATAATTTCATAAAAATCGGAGCAGTTTGGTAACAAATTCCGCGACATGAGAATTTTATACATTAAAAGATTACATTTAAGATTACATTTAACTTTCTAGATAGAAAGTAGTGGACACAAATAAGGCTTACAAATTTATTTATTTATCCTACGCTTGGTATGATAGTTTAACTTCCTTCTAAGAACAATAGACTGTCTGCTGATGAATGTGTTTACTAATTTGCATAACAATTCTCTGACTGACAAACACACGCTATTATGTAACATGAATGAGATACATCACTCATAGCACAATGTCTATTGTGTAGAATAATCTGAAAATAAATATTTGCCTTTTATTTATGTTCTATTGATATTTTTGGGATGGGTAATGTGATGATTTAGGTTAATTACCTGACAGCGAAAGAAGGAGGGTTATGTTTTTCGAGTGTACGTATGTATGTGTGTATATTTCTTTGTCACGCCCTAGAGCCTAAGCGGCTTGCCGTATTTTAATGTGATCAATAAATTGGTCTTAGTCGTGAGAGTGACGCTGGATATATATATATATATATATATATATATAATATTCGACTTTAACTCAGACCTAGTTTCGCGTTCTTGAGTTCGCCATAACCTTATTTAAAGAATGTTAAAGTATGAATACTTTTCAAACAAGTAATTATTTGAAAAAAATTCCGACTCCTTATAATTTTTTTATTTTGTTTTTTTTATTTGCGATTTTTATAGCGATGCACTAACAATAGAACTTCTTTCTTTCCTTCTCTGAAAAAGCAACTATCGCACATAGAATACATCTTGTGTCGCGGGGACTTCACAAACACACATGAAATTGACACAAAGAACACCCAGACTCAGAATTTGTGTAATACACAAAAAAATCCTTGTGAGGTTTGAACACATAACACTAAGCACTGCAGAAAATGTTGTGGCAAACGCTTAAACCACTTCGCACTTCGTCTATCATTATCTACTTAACTAACAAACTAACCAACTGTTATTCTTCCAGACTGTAGGGCTTATGGGTATCAGTTTCCCTGTAAATCAGTAACAGAATTCTCTAAGTGGTTTTAGTCGAATAGAATTCGATACATACCTTCGCCCTTGGCTCCGGTGAGGTCATGACCCTTGGGCGTACATACGGTTATATGTACATAAACGTTTATTTAATTTATTTTAATTTGTTAAGTAAGAAATTAACATTTCCCGCGATCCAATTAAAAACGTTTGGTGTATCCTTTGCGCTCACGAGTTTCTACAGGTTATTATATCTCAAATTCAAATATGGCCTTTACCTTTTTCATTTATCAACCCTTATCACTTATTCTTTTAAATAACAGCCTTTCATACGTTTCGCATAATAACAGGCAATTAAAAGTTTTTCTCGGAGTGAAATTTCAAGCAGATTGAACGGATTTTGTTTACCATACTAATTATTCATTAATATATACACTGACCACAATATTATTCATAGTATTATGTTATGTTTCATTATTTTATATACATCCATTGAAAATTTGATAGTTTTGTTGTACAACGGTACGTACGGGTTACTGATTATACCGCTCATATATAAGGTATACCTAGTAGTGGTAGTAATAACCTTTTAAATTAAATAGCTTTATAAGTCCCGCTGTGCTACAAAAACAACGTGTAAAAGTCGCGATAGTCTAAAATCAGTTAAAACAAAAAGAAATTTCATGAACATAGTTCATTTCCAATTGAAGAAGAGATTAAGTGCACATCTACCTGTTTACTACTCTTAAACTCTTGTATATTATATTTTATTATTTATCCATTCCTTTGCTCGCTTATTCATAAAGATGTGGCGACTTCCACACACCCAACGCAAACCACCAGAAACACACTACAGCGACATCTACCGAATATACGTTGAACTACGGAGTAACGAAGGAAACTAAAAAACTACCAACCCTAAATCGCGCAATAGAAGTTTTCGCACCGTCGTAGGGCAGTGACCTGCCATGCATGATCAACTCGCCTGGTCGGAGGATCCTCCCTTTGTGTTGGAGGGACATGGCACCCGTTCCTCCATAAAGACAACACAGCTAAAGATCAAAAAAGGAGAGTAAATATTATTTTAGCTACTTTGTGATTAATACATAAGACACTCTAAAAGCATCCAGAATGACACTCTTCATTAAAAGTGAAAACACAAAATGGGTACAATACAAATTTCAACAGCTTATAAACCAAATTGTCCACAAAGGCAGAAGTGTGTGTGTAACATCAAGAGAATAATTTCACAGCGTCAGACAGACAGATCAATGCATGACGTCACCATATTTGAAGCGAAACGCCAAACAGTGGCGTGTTTTAAGCTCAACGTTTCTCAAATGAGGTTCGTGAAATGATGACTGGTGAAAAATCTGCACTTATGAATTTGGTTTTACCCAGCATGTTCTTTCTTCAAATAAAGCATAACTTGTAATATCCATTTTAGAAACTGCAGCCATATCTTTTTAAATCAATATTCGAACATATCATCGATTGTAACTTTTTTTTATGTATAGCCTGCCAAAATGACTACTCTGCCTGATGGAAAACATAACCAGAATCCAATAGTTGTGGTTACCATACTCATTGCGAAGGCAGACAATGCAACAATGCAGTATTGTGGCCCACGGCATCATTGCGCCTCAAATCTTGCACTCACCAACGAAACACGACTGCACGAACGCTGTCATTTTACGTTGATTTTCTGTGCATTGGTATTATCACCACGGTCAAGCCGGCCCATTCGTGCTGAAATTAGAGTGGTTCTACTACCTAAATATGAAACAAACATATAACTAATTCTTAAAAATATCTTCTCAAAATTGTGCTTCCACTTATGTAACAAAAGTGAGTGATGAAAATCTAGACGCATCATAAAAAAAGATTGAAATGCAAAGGTTCACTGTCTATTCCCACGGACGCAAAGTTTCTACGCAAAAATCAGGAAGAAGAAACATTTTCTTAGATAGAATTCATTTGCCGTGGAATTTCTGGATGCTTTATTATGTAGTCAGCTCACTAAGTCATTTTTATATAATAATGTAGTACAATGCTCATAAGTGTTATGTTATAAGTGATTAAACATGGTATTACACTTTTTTGTTCACGCCATTAAATACATTATGTCACTCATTGAACCAAAATTGACAAAACTAAAACGCTTTTTTTGGTTTAAGAATGCCTGTAAATTGTTATTAATGCATATTTTAGATTAAACAATACGCCAAAAGTGGTTTTCTATGCTATTTGAAATAGAAGATAATTAATTCTTATATAGATATCTAGATATAATAATAACCACTATCCGAGTGGCGTGAAATTAGAGAAGTCTATATTCATCAGTGGACTGCGATAGGCTGATGATGATGTATAGAGATCTAGATCTATAGATATAGATGAGCAGATAAAGTGAAACAACTCCATCAAACCTTTTAGGTACACCATCCTAAGCGCACAATAAAATATCATTCTATCTGCATCATAGGTTTTTTTTTAAATTAACTTAACTTTTATAAACATATCGTGGTTGCTACTAAGTATTGAGTCTCTGAGTAATTCAGAGTACATTTTTTAAATTCAGTTTTTATTTTTTGTGCGAGTGGTAAATTTAAACTTTTGCAGATGGGTCATAGCTTTATTACAATTTTTAAAAATAGAGCGTTTACTAGAGAACAATGCGTTCTAATTGTGACAACTTAGTGCAAAAATTTGGAAAGTTAACTGGGACCGCTTGCAAACAGTTTCTGAAATATGTTTTTTGTCAACTAGTTTTAATGTAGTATAGTTTTAACATTAAATATTTTATATTTGGATAATGTTTCATGATAAGATTGCTTAATCGGTTCAAACTCCCTGTGTTATAATTGTAGCAAACGTATAAAACACTTGATTCTACCCGATTTTTAAGACAGATTTTAAATCAGAGTGATGATTCTATCAAGAACGGTTTAAGTTTTGTTTACTAGTGGCTGAATTAACATTTTGAAAAAGTATAACTGTAATTAGGGCCATAACATTGCATTCACAGCGTTTTGTGGCGTTGCAGCTAGGTTTTTCCCGGTGAGCGATACAGAATGCTTGGAATTGATTTCAAGAGACTGGGAGACTAACCAGGAGACGAGAATCTGGCAGAGTTCGAGCAATTACTGCACAGTAGGACTACTACGTGCACTTGACTGCGTGTAGAGAACGTTGCATCACCGCCCGTTCCTTACAAACCCGTTTGCGGAAGGCGGCGGGTACACGTGTTAGTGATCAAACCATCAGAAATCTGTTACAGGAGGCAGTTCTTCATGAGACGCTTAGTACGGATAACATTAACAAATGTTCATCGTGCAAACCGATTATCGTTCGCAAGGCAGTATCTGACATGGGATATGAGTGATTGGAGCACAGTATTGTTTACGGATGAGTGCAGAGTTAATTTTTTAGTGATGATCGTCGCATTAGGATTTGTAGGCGTGAAGACGAGCGACTTTCGGATGCTTGTATCCAAGAAAATGACAGATTTGGGGGCTCCAATGTTATAGTGTGCGGAGGAATCTCTATATTAGGTTGAACCGAGTTGGTAATTCTCAACGAAGGCACAATTACAGCTCAACGTTATATCGAGGAAACTAAGAAACTACCAACCCTAAATCGCGCAATAGAAGATTTCGCATCGTCGTAGGGCAGTGACCCGGCCAGGCATGATCACCTCGTGGTCCCATGTGGTCCCAAATGCACAGAGAATTGGATCAAGATTTCATCTGATGCACGATAATGCTCATACAACTAGGGCCACCAGAGAAGCTCTACAGGAGGCTGGTATACAGGTACTACCGTAGCCTGCAAACAGTCTGGATCTCAATCCCTTTGAACACATGTGGGATTTACTGAAACGCAGTGTTCGAAGCACAAACCAACCCAAAATGCAAGACAGCTAATTAACGTTCTGAAAACAAGCTGGGAACAAATTCCTCAAAAAACAATAGCACACCTGGTGGAGAGTGTACCTTCCAGGCTTCAAGAGTGCATCAGAAAACGAGGGCACACCAGATATTGAGGAAATCCACAAATCAACCAACACTTTTTTTTTACTAAATTTTTTATCTCGCCGTTACTTTAAAAAAAAAATTAGATAAAGTGGTGCATTTTTTATTTTGCTTTCATCATTTTTTATGCTGTTTACAATGAAAATTAATTAATTCATCCAATCTAATCATTAATCAACCCTGGAACCTCAACAATTCATGAAAATTCTGTAATAACGTGGTGGCTCTTATTTTGTTTTGACTAGTATATATAGTCAATATATGCAGAATATTTCCATGAATAAAATGAATTGCGAACACCCCATTTTGAAATTACATCTTAATTTAATCTGTTCATTTTCCCAGAACTAATACATATAATCCGTTTAACACAGATTGGCATATTTAAGAGCGTGGGAGTTAAATTCGGTGGCTTTCAGTTTAACACACAATAGTCAGTGCAGAAACAACAATTCATAGCTATTGTACACACAATTTAGTTGTAAATTATTTGACAAAACGCGTGTCTATTATTGATATTATATGGCGTGATATTATATAATAATGGTTATGTTTTTTATAGTATGATATGTTACATATTTTTGTCTTTTCAGTTTAATACTGTAAAGTCCATCCAATCTATGGCTATTTCGTTTTAGTCTTGTAGTTCAATTACTAAAGGAGTCCGGAAGCAAAATGATTCTATTGGATACTTCTTCATGAATGTTTCTACTAAGTTCGTAGATGTCATATTGATATTTCGAAGATCCATTGGATTTTATATGCATTTTTTATTATTTATTTCATCACAAAGAAGACTTGAAAACTTATGATGATTCTTTTTTATTTTTATGTATAGTGACAGATGTAGTGTGAAAGAGAGAAATAGCTGATTAACGTGTTACCCTCTCATCAAAAGAGGTAGAAGGCTTAGGAAAAGTGAAAATAAATTCCAGATGTAAGTTTTAAAAAACAATTACTAAAATATTAGCAAAAAAGCAGTTGTTCGAGAAATTAACAGCAGTTTGTAATTTATATTAACGCTGGCGTCAAGTTATTAGTGGTACGTTAACACTTCCGAACCTTGCTAAATGTTAACTTAAGCGTGCTTACGTTCGCGTCATTAATGTAAATACTGAGCAAAGAGTAAAACCCACGAAATATCGTTGGCAGTCAAATTTTCTGTAATTACAATTTATTTGCATTGTAACTTACTTTGTAGAAAAACGAAAGCTGATTCTTTTCTGCAAGTTAAAATTAATGTTAGTTCTTTTTCTTTTTACTCCGAGTATTCAAAACCTTAAAACTATTACCAACGTACGTGTTTTCCTCCCACTATAATCCTGGATCCTTTAAGCGTGGTATGAAAAAGTAACTTTTTTTTATTTTTATTATTTTATATTTAAGCTGCCAAAATGACTGTGCCCTGCCTGATGAAAAGCATGAGCAGAATCCAAGAGTGGTGGTCACCATCCTCAATGCGAAAAAGAACAATGCAGCATGGTGACCCACACTATGGCGNTCCAAGAGTGGTGGTCACCATCCTCAATGCGAAAAAGAACAATGCAGCATGGTGACCCACACTATGGCGGCCTGGGGGGAAGGGGGATGGTGAGGGGGATAGGGGGCGTTGGATTGGGGTATGGGCCTCCGGTTAACCTTCCATTGGTCACAATATTGGGAGTCGTCTTCGCGATGCCACATTTTCTGCATTCGCAATAAGCATGTTGACTACCACTCTTGGATTCTATTCATGCTCTTTATCAAGCAGAGCAGGTCACTGTAGCAGTTATATATACAAAAACCAATATCAACTGGTCGTACTTCATAGGAGTCAACACTAATTTAGTCAGTCAATATTCAGGGACGTATTTGCTACAATTGTCCTGTCTTTTATTACCGTGATAACGAGTATGCAAAATGTTACGATGATTGAATTGTTATCTAAGGCGAAAAATTCGGGCAATAAAACTCTCATGTATATATAAATCTTTACATAGTGTAAAATGAAGTTGAGCCTGCTACTTGTTCGCTTAGATCTTTTCAACTACTATTTTTTTTATGAAATAGGGAGGAAACAAGCGTGCCGCGGATGTTAAGCGATTACCGCCGCCCATGGATATAGAGGCATCACAAATGCGTTGTCAGCCTTTGCGCAATAAGAAAAGCGATCTCAAAAATTATTCAAATTACTGTTATTAACTATTCAAATTACTTACCATTTTGTTACCGTTTTAAGAGAATGAGATATTATATTAAAACTAATGTTAATAAAAGAAGTAAACTTGTGCAATGCCTGTTTTTTGTCTTATAATATGTTAAAATATTATAAGAGGCGGCCGTTTGGCACAATACATTACATTACATATATTGCGTCTATCTGTAAGGGTGTGAATACGAAATATCACAATCTTATTTAGGTATGAAAATTCTTCAGCTATTTTATTTTGTTTCGTTTTATTATGAGGTATAAATCAACCACATTTTTGCTATAACAGTTTTGTTCATTAACTCTCATATAACTTAATAAAATTTTACATTTTCTATTATTATCTTGACGAAGTTTGTTTCCTTTCATTTGAAATGTTGCCCGTACTAAATATATTTCAGATTTTTAGTTACATTAACTATCAGTTATACTTATCTATAAATATAGATTAAATACGTTTACATTTCAATTTTTAGTTTTAATATGGCAATGCTACCAGCCTTTTGGGAACGCTATGAGTAGATGATCATGTAAAGAATTTTGACGCTTACTTATATGTCATATTTTTATTATAAATATTTTCATTGTCTTTTTTTTATTTATTTATTTTGATTGCCCCGCCCACGTATATGTTGGCTGTACCATTGATGATTTTTTTAAACTAATATTATTTGTCAACCGCTTAAAGTAATAAATAAACAAGTTTATAATTTCAAATTAAAAGAACGCATCAAAATCAGGTAAACCAATTATGTGATAATCACACACAATCACAGAGACAAGGTACAGGCACATGACAAGATAAAGACTCCTCTCATAAATTTTTCTTCAATATCTAAAATGTACAGACATCGACCTCTAACGATTTTATTATATGTAGATACTAGCTGTTAATCGCGGATTTGCTCGTGTGGTAGTTGAATATATGTATTTATTAAAAAACTGTGTAAGTAGTTATGAATAAAGCACGCATGTTTTTAAACGTATTTATTTTTAATCAATAGCCCACTATTAAGGAATTTCATACAAACTTTCGACCCTCATTTTAACCCCTTTAGGAGTAACATTTCATAGTCCAACTTTTATAGTTTATCGGCGATGATTAATCAATCAGTCAATTAGTCAGGACATGTTATTTTTTAAGTATAAATTTAATAAACCTACAGATGAATTCATATTGCTCGTGCAAAATTTCCATTTAATGGCTCAATTTACAAAAAAACATGAAAAACTTTCTTTTAAGTAACGCCATTGAAATTTCCTCAAAAGCTTATTCTTCCAGCGTAAAACACCCTTTCATTTCTTCCACTTAACAATTTAACAATAGCCTTGTTCAACTTTCAGTTATGATTCAATAGAAATCAAATCAATTCTAAATGAAAAATGTGTCTGTTTGAATGAAAATGTCTTATTCATAAAGAAACCATTCAAATTATGTTTTCTTAAGTTAGAAAGTCGAGTGTTTGTGAATTTCTAATGATATAATCGATTTTTTAGCATGCAGATGCAGCACAAACAAGCAAACGGTTCACTTAATAGTAGGTAACTACTGTTGTATACATTACATGCACACATACATATTATACAAGACTCACAAATGAGTTGCCGCCCTTTGACGCCTTCCCAAGAATCAGGGCTCCGATCACCTCACTCACTTGATGTAAAGCACCCAAAAAAATGCTGTCGTGATTTTGAGTCACTCCGATAGGGTCAGCCTTTTCATGCCAAAACATATATCCCTTACTCACCAATATACTCATACAAATATGGTGACACAATGAGTACGCTTATTTAAAAAGCAAACATGAAGTTATATCTTTCGGTATGCCATAATTTTGTACCGCATTTTTCTTACAAGTTTTGACAATAAATTAAGACTGTAAACATATAGTTGAAAATAATATCGAACCGTTACTGAAAATTAAATAATTATTTGTTGAGGTTTAAAAAAAAAGCTAAATACACTGAAGATACTTAATGTGTATTAATAAAGAACCCAGTTATAATACCGTACATTTCCTCACTTCAATAAATCTTAACATTTGAAGAAGCAATAAATAGTGCGATAACTTCGAGTCTTTCGGTATAAGTTACCATAAGCCAATAAGACAACAAATTGGTTATTGTTTATGTAGAAAAATGATTTCTTGCAAAGCCCTGCTGTCTCGAAACTTAGGAATCTGTTAAGGACTTCTGCATGAAAGAATTTTTGTGAATACGTTGGGGTACGACAATTCCCATTTCAAAACGAGGAAAAAGGCAGAACCGCATTTACTTTAAAGCACGGATATTTTCGAGCGCTTGCAACTTGAGTATAATACAATTAAGTTACATATTACATTTAATTCAAATAAGTAAAATACACATTTGAATCTAATTAAACATATACACATTTTGGTACAGAATTAAATAAATTGATGACACTGCACTGAATATCGTAAGTTCGACTCCCACATAGGAATAACAAACAATACTTTGTGATTCAAAAATAATTTTGTCTTTTCTTTTAATTGTCCTTAGTCTTAACGTTCTTTGTGTCCGTTTAATATATGTTCTTAAAAGTCCCCCGAAAACATATTTATAAATAAAGAAATTATTGAAACCCTACCCTCAAATTTTTTATCTACTCTTTTACCAAACTTGAAAATTCCAGATATTTTAAGTAAATTTCAAGTAAATTCAACAAGCTATTTAATTTAGGCACAGAAATGTTCTACCCTCTAAGAGAAAGAACCTCGTATTTACTGTAAAAGAATTAAGCCACGTAAGTACTAGCTATGTACAGTACATTACATTACATACTTTACAAGCTACGTACGTAACATACTTATTTTTTTCGAATCACACAACACTATATAGTCTCAAACTAAGGAAGAGCTTTTACTATGGGTACTAGACAGTATCAAGGATGCCTATATTTTATCTTAGTTTGGACCCAACAGGAAAACTGAACTTCTAGTACAGTGATAGTCAATCCGATTACAACAAAATTAGGAGGGCATCGAAAAAAAAAACACAGGTGAATATAATAGACATTGAATAAATATGTAACCTGCTCATAAAAGTGTAATCCCAATAAATAAAACAATAGCGTTTGCGACTTCTGTGCTTGAGGTCTCATGTTCGATTCCCGGTTCGGGATAAATGTTTAAATGATCTGCAAAATATAAATTATATTCTGAGTTTGGGTGTTAAACTCTGTTAAACTCTGCTTAGTTTGGGACTAGAAGGCGTTATGTGTCAAATGTCCGAAATATTATGATTATGTCAATATGTCTTCTGAGCAAATCAAAGTCAATTAGCAAATATGAGTGAATTCGAAGACCACTCCACTTCTAGAACACTCGACATGTAAAACAATCTTCTTCTAATTAATAATTTTCATTTATCCACTATCACTCAATAATTTCTTATGCTACTTGGTTTATCGATGTGCATCTTGTTGTTTATTTCATAATGGGGTTGTTACCTTATTTCTCCTTAAAGAAGAAAACTCTCATTTAAGAATGTTTTTAGGTTATGTCGTACCGACACTACGAACCTTTCTAGTATTATACACGTTAAATTATAATTCCTTCATTGAACAAACAGACGGTCTTGTTTTTTTCCATTACTTTAATCCCATAGTGTTTGATCTGTTTTCTTCAGACATAAGTTTAAATCTACCTATTATACATGCTAACCTATCAACGTAATGTCTTATCTCTGAAGAAAAATGCTTTAAAATCGTTTACATCTCAAAAGTCTTTAATGATACTCAAGTATCGTAACCGTTCCCTATACTCAAGACCCTCCTCTTATACAAGAGTCATTAAAATGTTTTTAGAGAACACTTTAGAACTCCTCTTACGAATATTACTTATATCGATTTATAGAAAACATTGTGTTCGTTCATTTGTTCTCGTATGAGGTCGCTAAGAACAATATCAACTCTCTTAATGACTACTCTAATAGAACGTAAAATTTCATTACAGGTATATTTAAGTTTCAAAAGCGTTGTAAAAATTCATATTTCATATTTACAATTGTATAATACAAGGCTCATTACACATTTACCTAAACGCTGAAGTCCGCTGTGGTACTTTTATTTATCAAGTTTAAAATTAATATCCTATTTCATTAGTTACAGATGTATTTCGAATAGCTTATCTGAAAAATAAATTCTTAGCTTATCTGATAGATAAAACTTCAAATATGTTCTATACAAATTGTGTCAAACCATCAAACCCTTAATCATTTAAAGATAGTTGGGTTAATATTTTTTATTTGTTTCTTGGTCTTTTGAAAATAATAATATAGTGTGAAGCATCATTTACTTTTGAAATTATGATAAAAAAAGTCTTAAAAAGTCTAATAAAAAAATTCTCGTGTCGCCTTGTTTGTTACCAAACACCTCCAAAACGGCTGGAATGACTGTTATGAAATTTTGTGTTCATAACGGGTAGGTCTGAGGATCGGCCAACATCTATTTTTCATTCAAATGATAAGGGTGGCCCAGCTCAAACTTTTTACTTTTAAATTGAAAAAAAAATTATATACAACGTTTGCCATATAAAAAAAATTGTGACTAAAAATTGACTGTTTTTAATAATAACACAAATTTTTTTTTAATGACAACCTGTCAGAATTGACATATACTTAAAAAACCTAAAAAAAATAATGCCGTTATTGGGCACGCTTTAATTTTCCTTAAGGATGAGGAAATATAAATTAAAGCTTTAGAAGAATCTGACTTAAGTATAAGTTGTAAGACAGAAGTTTCAGTTCCAAAGATGTACGACAGTTAAACCTTTATACCTGTAAAATATATACACCTTAAATGTAATTTTATAAGGCAACATATTATAAGGAAGAAATAAAAACAGTACAGCCAAATGGTGGCATTAGTGGGATGACTGGTAATGGCGCTTTTAAAGCGACTCGTACATAACTGTGAATTACACTTGAACATATTTTATCGACTTTAATAATGTAAAATATATGTTATATTACACTTGTGAGAAGTTCCTGTAATTTTTCCATGAGTGTTGCGAATATCTTAACATTTTGCTTGCTTCATTTCCAAAAATGTTTCTTGTTATGTATCTTTTACATAGGTATATATTAATTTGTCTCTACAATAGTACAAGTGTATAAATATTATTAGTCGTGCGATACAAAGGGACATAATAATTATGTAAGGACATCGAAATAAAATGCCTTTTTGATACACTGTGAACTTAATCATTGACGTAACGACTGATTGACTGCACGGTTGACTTAGTGGCTTATGCTTATTGGCGGTGAGAGCCATACGCGGATACCGCACCGTGTCAACGGAGGCGGCGTGCGCCTTGGCCGGAACACCCCCGTGGGATTTGGAGGCGGAAGTGCTCGCCGAAGTTTATCGACGGGTGACTGTATTTCGGACGGAGAGTGGCATGCGCCCTCGGCCCGAAGAGGTACGCGAGTGGCGTGAAGCCGCCCGTCAAGCCACGATGGCTCGTTGTTCTTCGCGGCTGGAGGCTCCATGTGCTGACTTCGCCACCGTGGAGGCGCTCCAGCCGGTCATCCTCGAGTGGGCAGAGCGGCAGCACGGGACCCTTTCCTTCCGTCTGACGCAGGTGTTTTCCAGGCACGGTTGCTTCGGGAAGTACCTGCACTCGGTCGCGCGGAGGGAATTGAGTCCCGCCTGCCAGCACTGCGACTGCAGTGAGGACTCGGCTCAGCAAACGCTGGCGGCGAGTCCCGCTTGGGCACCGCAGCGTCGGGCCCTCACTGCAATCATCGGAGGAGATCTCTCGCTGCCGGCGGTCGTTCGCTCCATGGCCGGCGGCGAGAGCAGTTTTACCGCGGTCGCGACCTTCTGCGAGGAAGTCATCTCGCGGAAGGANCGTGGGATTTGGAGGCGGAAGTGCTCGCCGAAGTTTATCGACGGGTGACTGTATTTCGGACGGAGAGTGGCATGCGCCCTCGGCCCGAAGAGGTACGCGAGTGGCGTGAAGCCGCCCGTCAAGCCACGATGGCTCGTTGTTCTTCGCGGCTGGAGGCTCCATGTGCTGACTTCGCCACCGTGGAGGCGCTCCAGCCGGTCATCCTCGAGTGGGCAGAGCGGCAGCACGGGACCCTTTCCTTCCGTCTGACGCAGGTGTTTTCCAGGCACGGTTGCTTCGGGAAGTACCTGCACTCGGTCGCGCGGAGGGAATTGAGTCCCGCCTGCCAGCACTGCGACTGCAGTGAGGACTCGGCTCAGCAAACGCTGGCGGCGAGTCCCGCTTGGGCACCGCAGCGTCGGGCCCTCACTGCAATCATCGGAGGAGATCTCTCGCTGCCGGCGGTCGTTCGCTCCATGGCCGGCGGCGAGAGCAGTTTTACCGCGGTCGCGACCTTCTGCGAGGAAGTCATCTCGCGGAAGGAGGCTGCGGAGAAGGCCTGGGAGGACGACCTCCACTCGGACCCGATCCGTCGCCGGCGAACAGGGAGGAGGAAGTACGCCTATCATTCATGCCGCCCTGAGTGTGGCTGCGGATGGGCGGGACGGGTTTTCTCCCCCATTCGCTTCACAGGCCAGCCGCAAGGAGGCGACGTTACGAGTGTGCCGTACGTCGCCTAAATTGAGAGGATATAACATCTAGAGACGGTGCCCGCTTCAGTGCTATTTTCTACTTTCTACTGCGCTAAGTGTTGTGGGTTCATTTCCATCATGGACGACACTTTGTATGAGTCTAGGTGTTCTTTGTGTCTTTTTCATGTATGTTTTTAAAGTCTTCCGACACGTAGGATGTATACTCCTTAAGCGGGAGTTGTATTTAAAAAATAATAATTCTAATAAATGTATCGTTATCTTCTTGTATATGAATCAAATTTGGCAATGTGTAAAAAATTTTGCAAAAATATTACGGTTTTTCTTTATCAAATCCAATTATCATCCACATGCCACTTAACTTACTGAATACTTTGATCTCTGGAGTCTACCAACCTTTAATCATTCTATATAGTGAGTACGTCACTGTCAATAATATTCAGAGCAATAAATTCATCATTCCAAAATAATTTCCATATTTAGTATTCATATTACTAAGACGGGGAAATTTTATATCGGAATTGGCAATGATATGTACAAATATCACATCCAATTCATATTCAATATCGTATTTTAAACAAGATTATTATATGTCACGTGCATAAAGACGCGAGTTTCCGATCTTATAGCTGCGGCCCTTTATTCCATTCAAAAGCCTTCTGAAA
Organism: Hyphantria cunea; assembly: GCA_003709505.1. Lineage (NCBI taxonomy): Eukaryota > Metazoa > Arthropoda > Insecta > Lepidoptera > Erebidae > Hyphantria > Hyphantria cunea. The sequence continues at coordinate 3,310,219 of PKRV01000125.1, forward strand.
TTGACAGGCGGCAAAGTAAGTCTTTGTAATATTTTACGGTAATCACTTTTTCGTTTCTTTATTTATCGCCTGACCAGAAAGGAATGTAACTGAATATACGCGCTATCGAATGGCTGCAAGAGATTTATTATGATTGAATAATAAGTTTGGGTTTGTAGGGACTTATATTTATGTCTATTGGAAGTCAAAATTTAAAATAATACAGTGTCAAAGTCACAGGTTGACCTCTGGTTTACTGTTCTAAAAAAAATACTTTCGAAGAACTTTAACTTCTTTGTTCAACCCTCTTAGCCCAGAGGTCCACCCAGTTTAGCTGGGGTCGGGTCTCCATGAACTTCTGCGCCAGAGAACTCTGTTCTGGGCTGTCTGTGTGTTCAAATTCTCTGGCTGGATCTCTTTCTGCATTAGACCACTAGGTGGCGGGTAGTCTTCCTCGTGGATGGTCAGGGACATTTTGGGGCATTTTTGACCGAATAACTCGTCATTTATTTTGATGATGTGGCCGTATCAGCGCATTTGTTTTTTTTACTTTAAACGATCCTCTGACATACTCATTTTGTACTTTTTGCAAGCGGGTTACACCTCCCGCCCATCTGAGCATTTTCATTTGCCTCGTGTGCAGTCGCTGTTCGTGTGCCTTCTTCATAGTCCAGCACTTTGCACCGTATACAATGCGGGGTTTTGCTACCGTTTTGTACACTTTCCCTTCCACTTTGATGTGCATTATGCTTTCACAAAGAACTTCTGATAGCGATTTCCATTTAAGCCAGGCAATATTGATGCGGTTGTTACGTCTGTATCCACGTTCGAGTCAGGCGTGAGCACAGAACCTAGATATTTGAACTTGTCTAATTGCATGGTTGTCTATATATGTTTCGCATCCCGTCTCTGCTGTCCCTCCATAATCACATTATAAATATTCAGTTTTGCTCCGGCTTATGCATAGCCTATGGTTGCCCATTAGTGTTACCCATCTTGACAATTGAATAAACAATAACAGTCGTTGTAAAAGCACTTACGATTACTTTTCTTAATTATTTAATCTTGCAAAACAATTATAGTTGTCGCTTTCAAAGCTCGCAGCTAGTAAGCAACACAATTCCATTTAAGGTTAAAATTACTCTTTCACCTTCTGTTTTCATCATTCTCGTCTTTATAATTAATTTAATACTTAACTATATCTTAACAATATTTTTGTACTTCTCTAACCTTTAGGGTAGTATTTTTCTCCAAATTTGAAATTATAATACTGGAAAGATTTGCTGCACAATACAGTACAAGATTTTATGCCGATACTTTTGATACATTCCAAGAGCTTTGAAACAAATCCCACTAAAAGCTTTACTGAAAATAGGTCAGCTAAGAATAAAAATAATGATTCTGTTTATATTTCAAATACTACCATAAACATAGTTTATAATACAACTGTTTCTCATGTCCAACTATTCCTTTTATTAAGTATTCCGTCTGAGGCCGGCGAAACACCTGTGACGCCTCAGGTGTTGCGGGTGTCCATGGGCGGCGGTATTTTTTTTTATTATAAAGGGCAAACGAGCAGACTAATCGCCTAACGGTAAGCAATTGTTAATCGATTACCATCATGCAATACATTTGCTCGTTTGTCCCCTATTCCATAAAAAAAAGTCTTTATGTACCTTCCTACTGGTAGCCCTTTTTTCAACTACACTTATAGTAGTCCAAGTACGCTTTTAGAAGTTGACATGCTTTTGTATGTTTGTATTTCTATAATTAAATCTAAAATCTATATATAAATCTAAAATCTAAATTATATACATAAAAATAAAATACACGATGATCCACCTAATTTTATATCTATCCAATCATGGTCAGCTGCTATTATTCTAAGTATTACACTAGCTATCCTATCTCGGGTACGAGAGCAAAACATACCCGCATTTTACGAAAAACACAGACAGTTTCGGAGTTCATTAGGATTGTGAGCAACAACGTGATATGATAATTATATATAACAAACTAATAACCTTCAGAGTCGACCAATAACATACTACCTACTTAATATTAATACATGAATTGGATATGTAATAGGCAGTTTCCTTTATAGACAAATGGGAATCCTGTAAACAAAATCAAAAGTAGATAAAAAATAATGAGTAATTTAAATCATTAGTGATCATATTTCAACAACGCTGATTACTTGTGCTTACTCTTTCTGGCATGTATAACACATGTCAATAACAGCAAACTAAAGTGGGGCAAAAGTACATAATTATATGTTTGGCTCTTTTCATTGATTTTTGAAGTTAGTATTAAAGCAGTTTAGTGCTTAATTATACACTTAATATATACTGCCCCATAAAACAAAACATAATTACAGATAATCTCTGCGTTTTACATAAGATCATGTCTTCCATCGATGATAATTTATAGGCCATAGATATACCATAGGCGACAAACGAGCACCGGATGTGTAATTTGATGTTAAGTGACTGCCGCCGCCCGTGAACTACCCGTAACTGAGGAGCCTCTCAAAATAAAAGGACTTAAGGATTTGATATACTCAGAAACACTAAAATATGAAGAAACATTTAGTTATAATAACCAATATTATTATAGTTTTATGTAAGTTTAGTATTTTTACGAGTTTTGGTGAAAATCTTCATGTTTGCGCCGCCACGAGCAAGCTCTTGTTAGAAAGTTCTTAATAAATTGTGAAAGTTTATCACTTAGAAGTGTAACTACATGACGCAAGAAGATTCCTTGAGAAACTTTGGCCAAAGTCTTCGGACCACCCATTAACCATGATGTTAGCGCTCTTGACTGCTAGCTATCTAGCTTCAAACAAAGCAAAGCTTGTACATGAAAGCTAAATTCATCGATAAAATGCCTGTAAACATTTTCTCGTAAATACATACGTATTAAACACATAAAAAAACTCCGAAACAAATATTTGCGCTCTTGACTGCTAACTTAGAGGAAGTGGGTTTGATTCCCACCTAAGAAAATCGAATGGTGAGCACGATCTTTTGTTTTATATTTGGGTATAAAACGCACATACAATCACGTATGTAGGTATGTATGTTGAAGGCAGATACGAAATAAAAAACAAAGATATAAGCTGATACTTTTGACAAACAATATTTTTTTTATATTGTTTGAATTGTAAAATACGTGAACTCTTTAAATAAATTGAATAGTAATAATAATCCTTTCACCTTTGTAAAGTATTAAAAGCTTTCGAAAGTTATTTAACCCGTTAAGTTGTTCATAATATGCTTATGATCGAAAGTCGTTAATAGTCGGTCGCTAAGCCTTTTAAGTACTTACACCACCAATCATATCATTCACACTTAGCAGAATACTTAAAAGTTTAAACATTAATCTTTCTCTCCGGAAAATCATTTTAGCAATTGTTCGCAGAGGGAAACCTATTGAAACATACATTGCGTAACTGTGAGGGAAAGTCTTCTGATAGTGTAATTGTTTACTTCATTGTACTTGCTCAATTTTTTATTTATGGATCAACCTATTTCGTGTCTTATAACTGTTCATCATATGAAATGCACCAAGAACCGGTAAGCATGCAAGCAGCGATTGTTGAATGTGGACTTAAGGATGACTTGAGGAGTGGATGAATGTGGACTGTGAAAAGAGGTGTGTAAGAATCGTAGTAAGTGGAGACAATTGTCTCTGCTTAACTTAGAGAAAAATAGGCTTAACATTTTGTACGTATGTACATATATATATATAATAAACCTCTTTTATTTATATTTTAATATTTACAGTTCGAACAATATCTATTAATATCCAAGCAAAATGAAGTGGCAAAATGATTACAAACCAAATGGAATTCCATACCAGTTACGAGCACATATGCACATTCGGTATAAAATTCCATTTGGTTGTTTAAATCACTGTTTCAGAAACTGTAATTTTATGTTTAATACACGTTAGAAAAGGCAGTGTAGTGACTTTAGATTCATTGATAAAATTGAACCTAATATTACCTATATATACATACATTTTAACAAAAACGATCGACATATAAATCGATTGGACATGTACAAAGTATTACTCAGATGAATTAGTTCGCATACCTCGAACTCATATTGGTCTAAAGTTCCTCTGATGTCTATATATAAAAAAGAGGAGGGTGAGTGAGGCCCAAACCACTAAGCCTAGAAACCTGAAATTTTGCGTGTAGGTTCTTTATATAACATAAGTGACCAATAAGAAAGGAATGCCGCCCCTAAGGGGACAAAATAGGGTATGTAAATATCTACGTCTGCGCGAGCGAAGCCGTGGGCAAAAGCTATAATAACAGAATAACGAAATTATAGAATGATAAATTGTTTTTCAATATCAAAGTAAACTTTAACATTTCAGTGAAGTTTAAAACTACAGCTACAAATTACCTAGATACCTTAATATCAAGTGTCAAAACTTCTAAGACCGATGCGCACAGGGAAATAGTATCAAGCATTAAAATATATTTTATCTTAACATCGTTCATCTCAATACTGACTTAAGAATGGTGTTGTAACATGAAAAGTCGAAAGTTAATGTTTGAAGATTACGAGTCTCGTAAAAAGCACATACATTGTGATATTCTCATACGGCGTTTATGAGTATGATTAGAGATTCAGGTATTACGGCTGGGTGATATCGCAGAATAAAATAACGATTTCATAAAGAAGTATACTTCTTCGGAGAAGGTCTCGTTCGCGTAAAAAAATTTTTTTTCGGGCATCTGACATACAACTAGCTAGCTAGCATTAAACAAAGCAAAGCTTATACATGAAAACTAGATTGACTGATAGAATACCTATAAATATTTTATCATAAATACATATATATTTCACGCAGAATAAAAACACCGCGCAGAATAAAATAACGATTTTATAAAGAAGTATTCTTCTTCGGAGAAGAAGGTATTCTTTCTTAAGAACTTTTTACTGGAAAGATATTACCTGTATCATAAGTTATGAATAATTTCTTAGAAATGTCTTTAAAGCAAACTTTATCACTTAAACAAAAACATCCTGACCAAAAAAGCAGTTATTACATCACGTAAATCCACCATCACATTTATGACATAAAAAGTATTACATTATTTTATTATACAAGCCTAAAAATGTCGACTTAACAATTCTTTGCGTAATTTAATTTTGGTTACGTTACGACAAAATCAGTGCTTAAGATTTGTTTGGCTTGTACTGACATAATTTAATTTCGCAAAACGAGGCTGTATTCAGTTACGTACGTCTCACGTTACGTTCATGTTTAACTTCATTATTTCACCAACGAAGTTAAACGTGACTCTATGGTTTTTTGTCTAACACTTTTATTTTTATTATTTGATTAAATTAAGCACAATGTGTACAGAGGCTGTATGACTACAACTCAGACTTTTAGTGTCATTAAATTAAAAAGAAGGAGAAAAGATGCATTTTTCACGTTTAATTTTAAAATGTTTTCCTGGAGTGCCTAGTGCAGAATAGCTTAACATCACGATTAGACTAATAGAATCGTGATTGGTAAGACACAGACGAAATTGTGTTAGTTAGATGGTTAATATATTATACTTTTTTGCATAACTATGAAATTTTGGCGTGTTACTTATTATTACTTCTTCGCGTAAACTTTTAGGATTTACCCGATAAACTTAAATGCACACAAGCATATACATATATAATCATACAATATCGAAAAATATGGGTAATAGCATACTACAAACGTAATGCATAAGTATAACTTTATTCGTAATATAAATTTAGTCAACCAAACAAAAAATTAAAAGAGCTTGAGTATAATGTCCTCGTTATACGGTTCTAGTTGTAGGTCAACTGGGAAAAGAGATAAAGCAGGTGGATGATCCCATTAACCTACATTCATAGTCGCCTTTTACATCTGCAAGAAATTCAACAGCTGAGCTGATTTCACGGGGCACTCTTGTTTCTGCTTTAGTGTATAAAGTTAAAATAGTTATTATGTTGAAGTTACGTTCTATTTTTGATATTTTATTGAGTTATATATATATGAAATAATCCTTAGGTATATATATATATATCTAAGGATAATTTCAAACTTGACACCTACTTCAAAGAGACCAGAAGGTACCTAGTGCATTTTTATTATATTAAAACTATTATATTAAAAGTGCTACATCAGCATGGCCCTACTAAATTTTTAAGACAGTAGAGCCACGCTGATTTCAGCACAAAGAGACCGTCTTGACGTGGGCGGTACACTACCCTCTTATAGAAAACCTACCAAAAATAGTAACATTCGTGACGTCGTGTTTCGTTGGTGAGTACGAGACCGGAGGCCCAAAGATGCAAAAGCATTTCAATAGGCCGCCATAGTGTGTATCAACATGCTGCATTTTTGCATTGTCCATACTCGAAAAGAGTATGGTGACCGAGATTCTGCTCATGTTTTCCATCAGGCAATGTTAACTCAATATGGCAGGCTCATACATAAAAAATCATGTATTTGTAATTTTATTGATTAAGTTTGTTTTCAATTGTTTTTTGTTTTAAGAAGCGTTTTTATTTTATAAAGAGAAAATTTCATGTATGAAAATTTTATAAAGAGTAAAACGAAGCGTTTACTATAAGTAGTGCGTTCCGCTGCAGCGCCTTGTTATAAGTTATGTCGTTTAACTATTAAAACAAACAACACTTAAAAGCTTATTAAAGTTACGTACTATCTTCTGGCGACCAAAATGACGTAAATGCCGAGAATTTCACAATTCTTATGTTTTTCGTTCAATGTAAAATAGTATAAATTCGCAACGTTCAGAAGCGAAAAAGCTTATTTCGCCTCGCCACTCGCCTTGGATTCGATATCTCTACGTGTTCCCACAGAGAAACGGTATTGGTAAAAAGTCAAATATTCTTTTAAATAGATGGATTAAATAAAAACCCCAAACGTTGGATCCATTCTCATATTATAAGTACGAAATTGCTTTTACGTCTAAACCGCTGATTTCAATGAAATTTGGGTAAAGCCGCAGGCAAAAGCTTGTCTTATGTAGTTTCTCATAAGTGAAAGTAGGTTTTATATTAACTTATACTTCGTAGTTAGAGTAAGCAGCTAATAAAATTTAAAAATAGCTTACCAGAAATAAATATTAACTAGGAATATTAAAAGAAATTTTAAGAAATTAATATTGAATCTAATTTGCGCAAGCTTATTAGCTTGGAATGGTTAAAGCAATCACCTCCAGACGTTATTTTATCACCAGGCTTCGAATTCGACTAGATTTCGTGTAATATGATATTGCAACGTTAAAATTTTATCCAAAAATAATACTAACATTTTATTATAGAAAGCGTTATGAAAATGTTCAAATTCCAGCAATATTGCAAATATCAATAGCAAGCGCCTTTGTGTTGACCTACACCTCGGTCGTTTGGGTCGTTTCATTTATAGGCACATTATTCGAATACTCAGCAATGATCCACCCAAAGCTTGTCCATTTCAAAGTTAGGGGCTTACTACACTCAGTTTATCAAAATATTTAATATTGTACTATTTTGTGCAGTAATTTAAGAGGTGTAGAAAATTCCTTGTAACCCTTTTATAAATAAGTAAAGACCATAAAAGACTATCATATTTGCAAAACTAAATATTTATCTATCTAATATTATAAAACTGAAGAGATTTTTTGATTTGTTGAACGCGCTAATCTCAGGTACTGATGCAATAAAAAAATTCTTAGAGTGTTAGGTAACCCGGTTATCGAGGCAAGGTACGCAAAAACGGAGCAAAATTATTTCTTTTTAGAGTTTCCATGGCCTGCCTAAGCGATTTGTGTTTCACAAAAATAATTTTTAGAAGAATTGTTTCTCTATAACATTAAAAAAAACTCCACGACAGCATATGTCTGCCTAATAAGGTTGGCTCACTATAACCCTTTTGTGGTAAACTTTTTTGACTTCTTTATTTATGATCATTTTATCTCAATACACACATATAAGATACGCACAAAAACATAACCCTTTCTTGGCATTTGGATAAATCTAATTCAAAGTTGTCAACTGTAGTGCACATTTTTTATTCTGAAAGATCATCGAGAAATTTTTAAATATCAATTCATTATTTTGATTGTACTTGCAACTTTTTTATTTGCTTTGTTATGCTTTTTGTTTACCTTTTAATACTTAAACTAATTTAAAAGAATTTAACCTTGCCTACTAGTCTACATCATCAATAACCCATAATGTCCCACTGCTGGGTTCGGGTCTCCTCTCAGGAGAGGGTTAAGGCCATACGTCCCAACGCTGGCCGAGTGGGGGTTGGGTACTGGCAAGACGTTATGGTTTCATAATCTTACAGTTGGATGTCTTCAAGCCGAGCAAAGGCCTCCAACTAAGCTTCACAACTGTTATCCTTTGATAACAACCGGGTCCGATTGCTTAACGTGACCTCCGAATCACGGAGACGCTCATGGTAACATGCCACTAGCGGTCACCCATCCTGGTACTGACCGTGCCTTCGTTCTTTACTCTCGGTGATTGTTACTAATCACTGAGTGCGACTGGGCTATGAGCGCCTACAATGTTATAATTATACTCATCACTATAGCTTAAAATACGTTTAAAATAGAGCAAAAGCTCTTAAGAAGTAACGGATTGAAGAATATAGAACAAAAGTAATTACGAGGCTAAGAACCAATCTTATAGCGAGGCGAAGCAAAGCTGGCGAAGAAAAAGAGAAACTATATCGGGGTCATTCTTCAGGTCTTTTTGATTGGTAATGGAACTTGGATGATTGTGAAACTTTTGACATCAAATCTAAAGGGAGACCTAGTCCTTAAAATCTACAGTCATTTTGGAAAAAGAAACGTTCTAAGAATTTTATATATTTCACTGAACCGAAGTACTAAATACGAATGTTAGCCGAAATTACCAGTCTATTACATAATTTTTTTCCCAAAATGTACGCAATCCCTATTGTAACAAAAAATATAAGAATCTAGTTGTTTGTTTATTTTTAAATTTATTCAGCGTTGAAAATAAAAATCAGCAAGTCGTCACAATACAACAGAGGAAGAAGGCTTATTATTTCACGTTTCATAGTCCTTGAGTTTACGACCTGTGAACTTGCTGCTATACTTAGAAACACGTAACGGTCCTAAAGAGTCGGCATTTCTCTCGTTGACTCGACCTTTAGTAAAAACGAGTCTTTATTGCAGTTCTGTCAGTGTTCTAAGAAACCTAATTAACAGAACACTTTATTACTTAGGAAAAATTTAATTCGAGAACAAAACTTTATAGGAACACCCTTTTATTGCATCTGAAGCTGAAGCTGAAAGAAGAATAAATTATGGCTACTGTGTTATGTATCAATCTATAATTTCAAATCAGAAAAAGTCTTGTAACATTTTTTTTATTGTCGTGGAAATAAATGATTTAAAAAAATTCTTTTTATATGTTTAGTAAAGCCACTAAGTATTTCTAAGTCCTTTGTACTAAACCTCAATATTGAAGCTTTTATGTTCAATGAAAATCATTGAACATAGCTTGTAATAATATATAATATGGATAATGGATTGTAATAATAATGGCAGTACAATAACAAAACAATGCACGTTACATAATAAACCTAAAATATAGGGACAATTGGCATCCATAGTCAGATGAAGATACAGCTTACCAGCCAATAAACCAAAAGTAAAATGTTTTCATTCGTAACTTTAAAACCCGTTAGACAAACCCAATAATCCACTACGTACATTTGAAAACATTTACCAAAGTTTACGCCGTACCTATATATTTGGTTCAGTAATGAGTTACAGCAACTTGGGGATAACAAAAGCATATTTTATTCTCTCCTTAACTACCTCTTTGACCTCACAAGTAACTAGTTGTCGCCGCAAGTTCCCATGTTGCTTCTATACAGGTAATTTATTGTTTTGAATATACCTAAAGGTTGGTTCCATTTAGATAGTTTGGAGATATTTGTATAGCCTAATGTATTTGTTTGATTCATAGTAAAGTTTTGTAGAGCTTATAGCTCTGTAGGTATATTTTTAGCAGACTCAAAGTTAGAATAATACTTTTATCACATAATAAAATCTTGAGGCTATTTTTTTTCATACATTCTTAAGCATGAAAATATCTTTTGGATATTTGATACCGATAAAATATTTGTTAGTATAATCTCAAGACAAAGAAAATAAGGTGAGAAGATAAGGCCGAAAGCAAAATGATAACAGCGCTAACTGACATAATATCATCTCTAAATTTTTTATTAATACTGACATTTCCGAATGCGTAATTTTGTTTACATTGTATCCTTTTCCCAAAATATGTTTTATTATTTGCCACTGTAATATCATTGCGCTCTAATTTACCGCTTTTCAAGCTAAAAACTATTAGTCGCTTAAAGAATGTACATTGTGTATGTAAATCATTACTCATATGTTTTATTTTTCTTGAAGTTTTAAATGATAGTGTTTGTTTAAATGATATTTTTAACCATTCACGTAGAGGATTAGGTGTGTTACTTGTACTCGTATCTGAGCTACCCGAAGTCTTTGGATACCCAAAATCCGTGTTGTGGTTGTCTGGAAGAGATCGCCGTAAGCCTTAAGACCGTCTATTGTATCATTTGCATATTTGTGGCTCATCCTCTGTTTTAACTTCGTAATTTTGCATGTATACAATAAAGATATAAATAAATAATCAACCTGGTCCCACCGATTTACAAAAATAAAATAGCGAAACATATCACTACGTTTCATATAATGAAGTCGCATAGTTATAATGAAACGTGACTGTATTTGATTATCATGTATTAGGTACTGGATCTACATTATTAGTAGTACAAATTAATTCCATTACATCTAAGTACACAGCTCACAAATAATTCACAGCTGAGATAAATTATTTCCTGGCCATAATTACTTGCGAGAAAACGCTAAGTCATGCGTAACCTTTTGTACAATCGTTAATATCTCATTTTTAAGCATCCACTCTCTGTAAATTAATGGACTATTTCAAAGCTTAAAGCGTTGGTGTAGTCTTTTTAGTGTTAAAAAATGAATAAAGTTTATTCAAGCAATTATCATCACCATAAATCATTTCACAATGAAACTGTTCGATTATATTCACGGCTTTTAATCAGTTTAATTTTTACTTAACAAGTTTCAAATTTTTTTTTAAATATTTCTGTTTTATTTTACTGCTCTTGAGAAAGTTTTTATTTTTAAAATAGTGTTTAACGGGTTCTCCTGAAACCTACATCCACTAAAAATATTTTTAAACAAATCAGTTCAGTCAAGATAAACTTGCTAACGAACAGTTTTTAATTTTTAGATATAAAAACATCAACAGCAGAATTATGTAGCCACAACGTGGTCTTGTCAGTCCCCAACACACACTCGGCCATCGTTTCCATCCCAAAGGTTGGCAACGCACATGTGACGTCTCTGATGTTCATGGCTAGCGGTAATCGCTTACCAGGTCAGGTGCTATGTCTGCTCATTTTCTCCCTATTCCATAGACAAGACTTATCATTGATATACACTCATTTTTTAATGATTTTAGTTTACTATAAAGAGTTTTCAAACTATAGAACTAACGCCAATATTTATTTTCTGTATTAGTTTTCTACTATCGTTTACAGTGGTAGAATGACAATTTTGCTTTGGGGGGTGGTTTTATAGGATCAAAAATTTTGAAAATTACCTAAACGTCTCATAACCATATCAAACTCTCAGTTAAACACTTTTATATGTTTATCTCATTAAACTTTTAACAAAAATAAACTGACATCCAGAACTAGACCAAACTGAAATGGGGCCACATGGGAAACTCCAGCTATCAAACAAAAAAGAATTAACAAAGTCAGTTCACCCAGTCGAAAGTTCTGAGGTAACAAACAAAAAAAATATAGTCCAATTGAAAACCTCTTCCTTTTTGAAGTTGGTTAAAAAGATATTTGATTAAGTTTTAATGAACTTCATAGTTCAAACAAAAGTAAAACCCAAAAACTTTAGATGTATTTCGTGTTTGAGTTTAAATATTGTATGCCCTAAGGCACACATGCCAAAGTTTAAATTTGTTTTGAAAGTAAACACTGCTTGTTTTAAAATTCAAAACAAAAATATAACAACTGCTCTACTACAAATGATTGTATTGTATTATTAATATTTCGGACTTCTAACACAAAACGCCATCTACTCCCAAACTAAGCAGTTTATAATATGGGTACTATACAACTGATTCATATTATGTATTCATATTCATGAATTATTATTTTTTTGTAAGTACATGCATATTATACATAGAAAACACAAAACTCCGAAACAAATATTTGCAGATCATAACAAACGTTTCGTCGAAACCTGGAATCTAACCTGAGATCTCACGTGTAGCATTCGCATATGCTACCCTGTGCCACTGAGGCACATTTACTTTAGTATCTATATCTAATATAGTATTATAGATATAAACAAAATCAATTCTAGTGTTTAAAAAAGTGTTTACACATTAAGATCTCCTAAAATCTAGACACTAAAAAGCGGGCCCCGCCGTAGTGGCAGAAATATTTGTGTTGAGTGTTTATTTATATTTTTTTTGTCTTTGTTTACGTTATTATTTCAATCGGCATGGTAATGGAAGACAAAACTTGTGCTCGATTTCTTGGCTAATGGGGAAACAACTGTATATGATAAAGACAATGAATAGTTATCAACGTAAATCATATCCCTTAATGACGTAATATAATACACTCAAATAAAACGAATGCGTTACTGCTGTTAGTAACGCACTCTAGATTATGAGTAACAGGTATGTGGTGGTTGTTCCTTACTAACAGGCGACTGGCAGGCTCATTTAACTCTCATGTCATAAAAGTATATAATGACAATCTATTACTAGACTAACCTTCTATAGTAATCACATAACCTAAATCATAACCTGTATTGTTTGTACCTTTTAACACTGATGAAATCTTTCAATAATATAGCTGTCTCATTGGTCTATCAGTTAGTGTATTGACTGCTGGTCATAAAGTCTCGGGTTTGAATTCCGGGTCTCTCCAAAAACTGTCATTGATTTTTCTAATTATAGAAATGCTTAACATCAGTTCGGAGTTTGGGTGTAGGTGAACTGAATTCAAAGGTTGAACTAGTTGTCAGTATATTTCCATACGCGGATACCGCACAATGTCGACTGAGGCGGCGTGCGCCTTGGCCGGTACACCCCCGTGGGATTTGGAGGCGGAACTGTTCGCCGAAGTTTATCGACGGGTGGCTGTATTCCGGGCGGAGACTGGCATGCGCCCTCCGCCCGAAGAGGTACGCGAGTGGCGTGAAGCCGCCCGTCGAGCCACTATGGTTCGGTGGTCGTCACGGCTGGAGGCTCCACGTGCTGGCTTCACCACCGTGGAGGCGCTCCAGCCGGTCATCCTCGAGTGGGCAGGGCGGCAGCACGGGACCCTTTCCTTCCGACTGACGCAGGTGCTTTCCGGGCACGGTTGCTTCGGGAAGTACCTGCATTCGGTCACCCGGAGGGAATTGAGTCCGCCTGCCACCACTGCGACTGCAGTGAGGACTCGGCCCAGCACACGCTGGCGGTATGCCCCGCAGGGGCGCCGCAGCTTCGGGCCCTCACTGCAGTCATCGGAGAAGATCCCTCGCTGCCAGCCGTCGTACGCTCCATGGCCGGCGGCGAGAGCAGTTTTAACGCGGTCGCGACCTTCTGCGAGGAAGTCATCTCGCAGAAGGAGGCGGCGGAGAAGGCCCGGGAGGACGATCTCCACTCGGACCCGATCCGCTGCCGGCGAACAGGGCGGCGGAGGCGCGCCTACCACCTACCTAGGCGCGCCACACTCAGGGCGCCTCATGCCGCCCTGAGTGTGGCCGCGGATGGGCAGGACCATCCGCTTCATAGGCCAGCCGCGAGGGGGCAACGTTACGCGTGTGCCGAACGTCGCCTAAATTGAGAGTCTTCACCATCAGACGGTGCCCGCTTCAGTGCGGGCAAGCGCTGGGAGGGGTCTGGATGGCGTAAGAAAGCGGTTCCCGGATCTCTCCCGTCTCAGGTGCAGAGTGGCACACCGTGGTGCTTTAGTGGGTAGTCTGTCGAGTCAGCCAGGAGTCCCACACAAAGCATTCCAACACGTAAAAAAAAAAAGTTTTCAGTATGTTTGAGGGCACTGACTTAACGATTGCCATAGATGTTCATGACAACCGGGACCGACGGCTTCATGCGCTCTCCAAGAATCGGGACGGAAACACCGCCATATTCCATACCCCGGGCTGCTATTAAAAATTTCATGTAATAAAAACTCAACAGCAGTCCGATCCGGGAATAAAACCCGAGACCTCTTGATCTGCAGTCGCTTACGCTAACACCTAGACTAATGAGGCAGTCAATCTTACACTAATTAGATGACTCAAACATTTTTACTTTTCACCGTTCCAAGTTTTCATACCCTGTAAGAATAATAATAAGAATAATAATTTCTTTCTTTAATAAACATATGACACGAATGAATGTTGAATATTCAAATTCGTAGGACACCCTAATTTTCCAGGTTGTAGAAAGTTAACCTTGTATATCCGCTGGTAATCTGATAAAACGCTGAGAAATTACTGTAATAATAGAAAAAGTTATTATGGCGTTATGAATTACGCATTAAATGGAGATTACCCATAAATATTAACAAATAAAATTATTATAAATAAGAACATGAAAGTAAATACTTTAAATTTTGATTATTATTTACAGAGTAGAGTTCTATATTTTAAAAAAAAGTGATGAAATAACTAAAAAAAGTCGTAGATGTAGAATGATAGAAAAAAATTAAGAGAAAACAAACTCACACAAAGTACGAAAACATTTTTTTCTTAAATTATACGGTATTATTACGTCATAGAATATAAAACATTACACATTTAACTGAGCAACTAGGTGCACTGTATTTGTCTGTATTGTCTTAGACTCAGCTTGAAATAGCATCAACAATCTTTGACCCAACTAAAGCCCCTATTTGGCACGGCCTCGTTTAGCTCTGCCTCGTTTCTTCGGATTTCATGCATTAACAAGGGGTTGTAGGAAGCTTATTAAGTATCGGTCCTATGTACCCATATTCCGAATTATCTAAACTAACTAAGAAAATTTGAAAATAGTACAAATAAGTATATATGAAATTGTAAACCTGTAATATTCAATGATGGCCGATGAATCATAACAGTATTAGTATGCATAAGTTCTTGTATTCCTGAGTTTTATCGCTTTGAGTGATACATGCTTTGTTTCAAATATACAGAATTGTATATTACACTATACTAATACAAGGCAGATGAACAATGTCTATAGTATTAAAAGTTATAACGTTTTTTTACTCTCAGAGTCACCTATTTTCTTTTATTTAATATTACGTTTTACATGGTAAGATTGACCAATTTTTGAAATACTACGAACAATAATTTTGTTTGGTTTAAAAAGAGAAAGAACTATTTACCTAAACGCTAAGATATTGTCACTTTCACTCAACAGTTTAATTAAAGTGAAGGTACCGAGAAATACTCGAGTGAATACAGCAATTACCATGGGTCCATAGCAATATAGAGCATAAGCGTTAAATAGGTCAACTGAGCATTCAAAGGGCGTCTAGTGACTGGCGATAATGTGATTGCTTCCCTCTGAAATAACTAACGTTCGGTGAATAACTTGTGTCGAAAGGTGTTTACAACTGTAGAGACCGATCGAAACAAACCTAGGAGACTAGTCAAGATACGAATGTTTCATGTCAAATCTCTTTCTACAATCATTCATGCCTCAATAAGGAAGTGAATACAAACTTGTGACATCACTGTTTTAGACTACTCAATTGAACAATATATTTCAATTTTTATTTGATTAAAAATTGTTATAGAAATGAAAAGCTGTAATAGTTGTATTTTTCGAGATATTTTGTAGTATTCGTTTCAAGGAAGGAGACATAGGTATTTATTAACAATACAGTCAATCACCCTATTCTTTTCTACTATTTTAGGTTTTGGTGACGCCGTTCCTATACATTTTATTAGTCTTAATAACATTTACGTTTGTAGAAAGTCAATTTTGTTAGAGCATCTATTTACGTTAACACATTTCGCTTTTCTTAGCACACGGTAAGTAAAGTTTTTGATGTGATCAATGTTATGTCAGTCTTCCGCTCACGAAAAGGGGAACCGATTTTGTTATATCTGACATAGATTTTGGTATTTCTTATTTATACGTTTTTATTGTTGTTGTCACTTTTGCAAATCCTCAGAGAGATAGGGGAAAGTGTTTCATATCTACACATTGAATTTGGCACCAGGTGGAAATATAAAATAACATGGTTGTATAAATTCACAAATATTGTGTGAAATGAAAATGATTGCTACAAAACAAATCGGCTACTTAAAGAAATAGACAACGTGTAATATACTAATATTATTATACAGCTAAAATCTAGATAAATTATTGGTAGTATACCAATAATTATAAGGTAAGTAGCTGCTAACAACTATGAAGTGTAATGTTTTCAGTTCTGTTAATCTAGTGACTAATATTTTACTGTTGAGCTGGAAATCATAAGAAGGAATCCGATCCAAACTAATCACTGCAAGAAGTCCACAACTGTATTATTTTATGATCAATATTCGTGTGAGTGTTATTTATGTATAGTTATATTATACGGTTTAAAAATAATAGGTATTTCATAGTAACAAAGTTACTGTGAGAGCAGTAATTGCCTGAAACACAGTCTTTCCTAGATGACGCAGATCATTAAATTAAAATACAGTGAAAACCGGATATAACGTCATTGAAGGGACCGCATATTTTGGGCGTTATATCCGATAGTCGTTATAACCAATATACATAAGTACATAGTCACATTAATAGTCATATGTCTGTTTGTAGTATGGGGATAGGTTATGCATATGAACTTGTTTTGAAATAAAATATAAGTAAAAGAAATAAAAAAATGTACTATGAAAAAAATTAACATTTAGTACAGTTCACAGACTACACTTCATTTTTAAAGTAATCGGTTATTTAAGTCTGTTTTTCTGTAAGCTGAGTCCGAAATTTAATATAAATTTATATTTCATTATCGTCAAGGTATAATCTGTATTAAACTGGTCAACAAACAAATTTTTGTAAAACTGTTATAGCATTGTGAGACTCCACATTCTTTTGCAATTTCACTATTTGACTCGCCATTTTGTAATAATATGTGATTTTTCTTGAATATTCAACATTTTCCTTTGTTTGTTTTGCGACATAGTAACGCGTGAACACACAATAAATGTTTTAAAAACAACCTGTGATTCTCGCGGTCAACTATGACACTGAATAAGTCGTAAAACATGCAAGGTCAAATAGCAAAGAGCGGGAGAGTTTCGGATAATGTAGAAGAATAATAATTACAAAATATTTTATACATTTTTTTAGTTTAAAGGTGAAAATTGTTCGCAACGTTTTGTTTTGCTAGAATTGGTCGTAATAGACGATGGATTTCGTCGTTATAAGCGATATGTCGCTGTATCAGCTGTCGTTATAAGCTGTATGTGTACTTATAAGTTTATATACACCGGGCGGCCGGCCGGGCCCTTACCCTTCGGTTGTTATAACCGATGTGTCGTTATAAGCGATATGGCTATATCTGGTTTCAACTGTATTAACCTCACTTAATAATGAGTTTAAAATTTGTTAGAAAGATATAATAAATACTTAGTTCTAATTGTATAATTATTTAACAATTAACTGTTTGCTTATTTTACGTTAGGTCTACTCTTAAGAAACATACCCAAGTCTTGAACATATGAGTTAAATTTATTTTTTTATTCACATAAAAATCTACGCTCTTATGTTGATTTATCTATATCAAAGCCAGTCTGTACCATTACAACAACACATACAAACTTAGATATTTAACTACACATGCTTTTTAATTTGGGAACCAGATGAGCGTGTGTGAGGAGTCTCGAGCTTAATAATAAATTAGTAAAGTAAAAAGAAAACTGATTTACTAAGCATTTCGCCATTATATACGTATAACGGATGTTTTTGTGTATCGAGACACGTATAGAGGATAAATCAAATACTAAACAATAAGCCAAGAAAATATTTAAACTAGAATTTAAAGTGCCTCATTGTGCTGAGACCGTAAATGACGTTGTTGATATTACTTACCGACCGCACTCATGGTATTATAAAACAAACCCACTCTGTTAGTACCTGAAAAACAACAAAGTTAAACATTAATTATACTAGAACTCATAAAACGCACAGCCTCAACAATCCTATTTAAATATAAATACGAGATCTTTTGCTTAAGCGACTTATTCCACGCTCTTTGATATTCCGCTCTGAAACCTAATTAGACTGGTCCCTCGACACTTTGTAGTAACTAGACATCTAGCGGATTTTGTTTGAACTACATAGTCTCAATACGGTGAAATTAGATTCCGTGCCACACACAAAAGTTTGTGAAATATTGTTAGAAGTGTATATACAATAATTTTCATAGGAAAATTAAACATGTTTTCAGATACTTTAGTAAAGTTAGCTAAATTTATTTCATTAGATTTTACCAGCAGCTCCGCTCGCGTGACAAAAAGTCGCCTATGTCCTTCTCCCAGGTCTAATCTATCTACGTACCGAAATTCTTTGCAATCGATTCAGCAATTTATCCTTGAAAGCGTAACAAACTGACAGATATATAAATACACCGACCGAGCTACTTTTAAATTTATGATATTATTTTTAGGTGTAAAAGTAGTACACTAATTAAATTATATAAATATTGCGAGTATTTAGTATCATCGAGTTATAAGTGTCGATCAAACATATAATTAGTAGTAACAATAGGTGTTCGATTGAAACATAATAATGATATGTCCAATCACGGTAAACCAGTATTCCGCTGAAATAAATAGATATTCCATACAGAAAAAGATTTAATTATTTTAAAACTTAATATATTTTTTTCAAAATTTATGATATTATGAAGAGTGGTTTGGAACGCAATAAATTACCATCCATTTACTTAAGCTTTANCTTAAACGAGGCACATATTATTCCTGTTGAGCTTCAAAACATGTGCTGGAAGTTTCTTAAGCTTAAGCTAATCGGGTATTAATAATATCTATCATTGTTTTGCCATCAAAATGTTTAAATAAATATGTGTCAAAAAAATATGAAATACGAAAATACGAAAAGTGTTCAAAGTCTTATCGGTGTTACAACGTTAAATCCGAATATCTTTCTAAGACGAGTATTGAAATTATTCAAAACAATCTCAGATTTTATTGCTCGACACGTGGAACTTTTACGGAAGCGGCGTAAAAAGTAATAAAAAAAAACGGAATCTGTAAGGTAGCTATAAAGTTACACATTCTAACACTAATAATAGCTTGCATGGACTCAATATATGTTAAATCTACATTGATAATTGTGAATTGTCGTTATCGTGTTTTAACAGATGTTTTCGATGAATCAGCTACTGGGCAAGGATCTTAGTAAGGAAGAAAATTATGAGTTCCATTACATTAAATTATTATCAAAGTACTATAAATAAAGTCTCTCAAGAGGCAGTCTTTAGTAAGATCAGGCTCATATTCAGGTTGATTAACTTTGGTTCATGTACAGAATCATATTCTCTAAGCAATAGGCTTTCTACAGCGATAAAGCATAAAATGTTTATGCTTTTTTGTCGCAGAAAGCCTCTTTTTGATATGAATATTCTTGGCGAGATCTTAACTAACCTAACTTTTATTCTTTCCAGTCAAGACTTGTAGTCAGTAGTATTTTATATTCCTGATAATATTTTAGTTCCGAAAAAGGACCAAATTTTAAAAAAAAGTACTTAATTTTGAACAGTTAAAATTTTCACTCGAGGAACCTTTTCACCGTCACTTTTTAGAGTCTGTATTTTCTTAAAGCAATAAAGGTTACACTTCAAGTTAATCCCTTTCAACTTGTAAACACGACAAATTGTTCAGGCTTCCATTTTGTTTCATATCCTTGTAATCCAGGACCGATTCAGTGTGTGGTCCAAGTGTAAGCGATAGAAATTAAGATAGTAACAGCTACATACAAATTTAATAAAACATAATTTTGATACATGACAAGCTGAGGGCACATAATCAGCAGGCGCTACAGTAAAGGGGTGGGGGGCTACCTTTTCTAATACAATCTAGTTTGATGCCAAAACAGGAGTAACATGCTTTTCAATTATATTTTTTAACACATACACATCACAGATGATGCACTCTAGCAAAAAATAGGAATCGAAAAAGCAAACTTTGGCTTACCAGCTTGATCAATAATTAGTATTCCAATACAAAATGGCTTTAGTATTCTCGTATATTCTCGTTTGGATTATTGAACTGAAATCTTAACAACGTTTAAGCTAAATCATCTCAGTAGATAAGGAGAAACTTTCTTGTGACAAACAGACGATTTTTTTAATATAAGTCTCGCTACTACCTAAGCATGAGATTTTTAAGCCTCAACTTTTTCGCTGCCCAGAATTATAGTAAAGAATACTGGTGTAGACAGTTTTATAGCAGAAATAAATTTTATGGGGTAGAAGTGTTGACGTCATCGTGTTTTGAATATATTTTCATAGATATAAAAGAAAACTGTGTTGTAAAAACAGTGTAAATAAAGAGTTCTACATAAAGATATAGATACATTCATTATATATATATATATATATATATACATATATATTATCCCGTAAAGTTATTTATTATGAAAACGCAAGCCTTAATTATTCATTCTAAGTAAAATAGGTATATATAACAAGTTTATTATATTAGAAATAATATTCTACTAAATTTATATATATATAACTATATAAATAATATATAAAAATACTATATAAAAAAATACTATATAAAATACTATAAAAAAAAATAATTTTTTATTTTATATATTATATATATTAGATTAATCGTTATTGAAAAGCAAGAAAGTGCATATAAATAAAATTTTCAAACATTTTTGATATAAACTTGAAAAACAAATCTGAAATGGCAACAAAAAGCTGTATAGAGATTGTATTTATCATAATATTTCGTGCAACAAAAATACCTAGTAAAGAAAATTAAACAATATCTTTACAAAAGATAAAACTCTACCCTTAGTCGATTTCTACTGGCTAATGAATCAAACCCGTAACTAAAGGCGTTCCCCAAAAAGTGCCAATCAATCGGTTCCCAGTTCCAATAAAAATCTGCCACTTTCTATCTACTGTTAAGATCAGTAGTAAAAGCTATACATTTTTAAGCTTTACTCACCGACAAATATGAGAAACAAATTTAAATGATTTCTTCCTACCTAAAACTATACTCAACCCTAATAATATTCGTTTGAAAATATCTCAAAAAAGGCTTCCACCTTTAGCCATAAAACCACCAAAGCAACACTGCGAAGCATGAAACAAATTGCGCTGTTAAAATTGTAATAATGTTTTTTTACGTTTTCGCTCGAGCATTTGAAAGCCCTGAATTGTTTGCAGGTTGACCTTTTACCCGACATCCACATAATATAAAAAATACGAAAAATATTCTTTTATCTTACTAAATATTGTTTGGAATCGGTTCATAATTCATACGAATCAGACAAGAGTTATTTAAAGGAGAGTGACAACGTGTTGATTTGAATACATTAAATTCTGCCCAATATACGTTTACAGAAATGTACGTTTGTATTGTTTACGTGAACTAATTTGAATTTAATAATAATAAATAAATATTTCCGACATCTAACACACAACGCTATCCAAGCTAAGAAGAACTTGTGTTATGGGTACTAGACAACTGATATATTTCTATCAGTTATATGTATTTACATACATAATAACTACTACTTAGCATACATGTATTTACATATATACTATATATTTTGAAAAAACATCTTACTGCATTTAGAAAGAGTATGATAACCCCCGTTCTTTCATTCTACTCATGATTTTCATCAGGCAGAGCAAAAAAACTCAGGCAGGTTCTATAAAGATAAAATAAAAAAACATAAATAAATCCCATATATTCGTTTAATATATTAGGTTAAGGTCAGCAATATTCCAATGAATATTCACAATCTAGCTAAACATTTATATAGTATTAAATCTGTACACATTATTCGGCACCCCAGAGTGATAACATGGCCTCAGATAAAACGGGTGTCAGGCAAGCTTTTCGTTGTTTATTGTTGAGTAAGTGGAGGCCTAAAGCTCAGTATCTGTCCCACCACCTTTACAATGATACGTGAACTCGCAGTGATAGTCACCAATGATCAAATGATCCATTTTCTAATTTGCTTCCAATGCTATAAAACGTGAAACTATTTTACATTATGATGCCTGCTTATATGTATTACTATGATTATCAACCGACACCATACTTTACTCCATGAGATGCAGTACACTGTTTATCTTACGTAACATTTTTAAACTTTAAAAACCGTTCAATGGTAGAAAGAAAACGTTTTCCCTATTCCTAATTATTGAATATTTCCTACGCTCTAATAAACCACTACTTATTTTTTATTTTATTTTATTTATTTATCTTTATTGTATATACATAGTACAAAATGGTACAACAGGAACAATCACACAATATATTATATGTATCGATCTTCAGTAAACCAAATAACTATTTATAGACATATTGTGCCCCTTTATCGTATTTTTGCAGTTCGCGCCGTTGAACTTATCAACAGATAATACAAACAAAACATACAAGAGACAGTATGCCATACCATTACCTCACAATGGATTTGTCCAATTCTGTTTCGAGGGATCGTTATGGAAACAAACCGCTTTTCTCAAACACTATATCGTTTACGTGCAAAAGAGACAAAGGATCTATTTATATGCGCTGGCTTTACGAAGGGTTCCAGTTGACCGCACTAAGCAGTTAAATCCTATCTGATATTTGTCGTCACATAAGCTACATGTGTTTTGTTTTCGTGGAAAAAACAAATGACGAGATAAATAAAAAAAAACAAAAGATTAAATACTGTATAATAAATTGTACCTTAAACTTTATTATTGTAGTGTAATAATTTATTATTGTGTTGTGCTTATATAAAATTTCTAAAATTTATAAATTATTCTTGTTTTTTGTTACACTTTTTATTTATGCATTCACTTACTCACTCCTGCAGCTTTCTTGGATACTTAGAAAATCAATACTAAAAGGTGTTTTAATATGAACTAATTATTCATTTTTACACTAGCCTATCTACATAATTTATTACTTAGATTTTTAAAAGGAATAAATTACTCTTGTTTTTTGTTACACTTTTTATTTATGCATGGCTCCTGCAGCTTTCTTGGATACTTAGAAAATCAATAATAAAAGATGCTTTAATATGAACTAATTATTCATTTTTACACTAGCCTATCCACATAATTGACTTTGACTGCCTCGGTGGCGCAGTGGTAGCGTAATCCTGGGTCGGACCAAATGTTTGTATGATCTGCAAATATTTGTTTCGGAGTTTGGGTGTTTTCTATGTATAATATGTATGTATTTACAAAAAAAAAAGTATTTGTGTAATCATATCAGTTATCTAGTACCCATAATACAAGCTCTGCTAGTTTGGGACTAGATGGCGACGTGTGTTAAAAAAAAATAAATATATTACTTAGATTTTTAAAAGGAATAAATTACTCTTGTTTTGTGCAACATTTTTCATTTATGCACGGCTACTAAAGTTTTCTTGGAGAAATGGAAAATCAATACTAATAGATGCTTTAATACGAACTAGTATTCTCTGTTAAGAACATTCACCTAAAGAAACTATTAATCTGCAGAATATTATTTACTATTGATTACACACGATGTTCTTGTTTTCCTAAAATTACAATTTAATTGAGTTTGTGTTTCGCCTCAATCGGCCCTTTTTTTCCTGGTGTACTTACATGCACATTACCCTTTTTCAGAACATCACTAATTTGATCGATAAATGTTCACCGTGGACGACTTCTTCTGACACTTCCACACACATTCGCTCTGTGAATTCCTTTCGTGAGTTTTCTATCATCTATCCTCTCTAAATGGCCAAACCATCGAATCATGCCCTTTTCAATCCTTGTCACTACGTCATCTTTCAATCCTCAACGTTCTCTTATAACTATATTCCTGACCCTGAATGTGAAGAGCACCAGGAACTGACGAGCATGCATAAAGCGATTGATGAATATGGACGAATCAAAAGAAGAATGTCAGGACCGAAGTAAGTGGAGATCAATTGTCTCTGCCCACCCCTCTGGAAAAAAGGCATGATTTGAAGTTCCAAATCATGCCTTTTTTCCAGAGGGTAGTATGTAAGTAGTAGTAGGAGGTAATGTGGGATGAAAATACACCAGTTGGTGTATTTTCATCCTGCTATTTTAAGATCGACTTTTTCAAGGCTCTACCTGATTTTGAGTGGAAGTGTGAATACTCGTATTATAATAAGACTTCTGAAAAAGTTCAATCGTAACTTTTACACAAATATCTAAACGAATTTGCATACTGGACTCTTGTTGGTACACTTAGGAACTATGAAAAGTTTGTAATTAGCTAGTAAATAAATAAAAACAAAACTTGTAGTCTTTATAAAGAACACTTTTAGACTACCTCAGTGGCTCACTTGCAGCGTATGTGATTGCTGTGTTTGAGGTCTCGGGTTCAATTCGCGGATCGAACCAAGTATTTGTATTATCTGCAAATACTTGTTTCGGACTTCGGGTTTTTTCTATCTATAATATGTAAGTAAATAAAAGTCTATAAAAATTACATCTGTATTTATAGCAGTTGTCTAGTACCCATAATACAAGTCTGCTCAGTTTGGGACTAAATTGCGTTGTATGTTAGAAATTTATTCATTTATTTAGAAACAAAAGAATATTGCACACTTAGCCAATTTTGTGAACAGTTTTATTGCAGTATTTGAATTTATAAATAGAATACAAAATTGTGATAAGAATTCATGTTAGTAAAATAAACAGTTAATAGTCCAAAACAAAATTAAGATAGTAAAATAAGAAAATATCTTCAAAAAATTGAAATAAATATTTAATTTATATGTATTGTTTTGTAATTTATTCGGCTTTCATCTGAACAGTGATCTAAATGCATTCGACGATAGCCTATAAAGCTAGTTTAATTGGTTTTAGGTGATTCAATGTAATGGTTTTTCTTTCAAAAACCTATCAGAGTGTAACGGATGAACTACCCACAATCGCTTATTCCAATAATTGGCCTGAGGAAAGGAATACCCTTTTTGTTACGTAACCATTTTCAAGCTTAGTAACAAACCATGCAAAAATTGAGTACCTATTTAATTTAACTCGCAACAAAAATATCTTTCTACAAAAGAATTCCGAAAGTCCCGCATAACGTAGCTCAATTTCTAAAACTTGAAGGAATATTAAAAAGTTAAGTTTTTAATGACTTATCCGTAATACCATTGCCATTTTTTCCTGTTCATACTTAGGGTTATGCGGAGGTACAATTTTATATAAAATATTTTATAATTACACCGATTCATACACTTAGCATTGCCATAAATAAATACTATTACAATTAAAAATAAACACAATATTACTACTAATTTTTATAGGGGTGTGTGGGGGCGAACCACAATCTTTCGCCCCCAGCCAACCTCACCTGCACGCGGTGCACCCTGCTAGATAACAAACGAGGCTCTGGCGACCGACCGATGGCGGTATATCCATCCTAAAAGGCGTAACTAAATACAATAGGCCGGTGATGGGCAGCAGCGTCACCGTTGCAACAAGTTACGCCCTACGATCACCAACCCGCCTGCCCAGCGTGGTGATTATGGGCTGACCCCCTCCATGAGTAAGCAACAGAAGCCACGGCCCCCAGTTCCCGGTAGTCCCGCTATTCCTGGTCATGGTGGCGAC
>PKRV01000125.1:3336710-3374029 GCA_003709505.1 Hyphantria cunea
GAGAGGTATATGCTCGGCGTTTCTCTAAGGGATCGCATTAGAAACGAGGTGATCCGACAAAGAACCAGGGTCATCGACGTAGCCCACAGGATTAGCAAGCTGAAGTGGCAGTGGGCTGGCCACATTTGCCGAAGAACCGATAACCGTTGGGGTAAACGAGTTCTTGAGTGGAGACCGCGTCTCGGCAAACGTAGTGTAGGACGTCCACAAGCCAGGTGGAGCGATGATTTGCGCAAGACGGCTGACAGGAGCTGGATGCGAGAAGCCATAGATCGAACTAAGTGGCGTGAAATTGGAGAGGCCTATGTCCAGCAGTGGACTGCGATAGGCTGATGATTGATTGATTGATATTAGTATCACAAAGCTGAACGACTGATATGGGCAAAAAACATGACGTGTTTCGTTTTCTTGCAAAAAAAGTTAAACTTTCTGAATAAAGTTAGGAATATAGCTACCCACTTGAGAGAAAACTATCGGTACATGTATCTTTAATGCTTAGGGCTTGTTTCAGCACTTGCTGATAAAGGCCCTGGTAGAATATTTTGAACTTATCTGCTTACCTATGACCTTATGCTTCAGATAACAAATGTCGGATGGAAGCAAATATGTTCGATAACTATCTACAAGGCGGCTTAAAAACATCCAACGGCAAGATACGTAGCCACAACGTATTCATGCCAGTCCCCAACCCGCACTCCGCCAGCGTGGGGACGTATGGCCTTAACCCTCTCCTGAGAGGAGACCCGAGCCCAACAGTGGGACATTATGATTTGTTGATGATGATTATACATTTATGAAACTTTCTGTCACATAGTATTATGTGTCAGATAAATATTTGAACCTTAATTAAAGCTGGTAAAATTAACCCATAATATTTAACTAATACTACCTACTCACAGAAGCCAAACCATTTATGACAACATTCGTGCTGTCGTGTTTCGTTGGTGAGTGCGAGACCGGATTCCCAAATTGCTAAAACATCTCAATAGGCTACCATAGTGTGGGTCACTATTCTGCATCGTTCCATTGCCTGCATTTGCAATGAGTATGATACCCACAACTCATGCTGTCCATGAGGCAGAGTAGAGTCAGTTTTGTCATTGTTAATCATAGTGGTTAAACTTACTTCAAGTTTTTGATTCTAGACACTGGGGAGGCTGGTAATCTGCCACACAGGTTCACCTAGTGCAGATACCAGTCTCTCACACAGATTCACCTACTCGATCAAATGGCACTGAATTTGTGAACTGATTTTTGTTAACTATTCTGTGTGAGAGAGAATTAATAAATGATTTATTATTATTATTATTTTAGCACGGCCTTTGAAAAATAAATAAAACCACATGACTTTTGCCTTAATTGATACAGTGTACGTACAGTGGTAAGTGGGGATTTTGATTGCCTGTATATTGAAGTAAAATCGGATGTTATAAAAATCATCACTTCGTAAACAAATACAGCATAAATGCTTGATATTGGTATTTAATCTAGGTCAAACCGATATTTCGGAATTTGCAAATATCAACTCGTGATATTTGGGCCGATACTGGTTCACAAATAGGATCTTAGTTGTTTTATTCGGATGTTGCTTTCCTTTTAAGTGGTATGTGCGTTCGACTACTGTTAAAAGCACAGGTATTGAACGGCTAATGATGATATGATGAAAATACAGTATATTTAATAATACAGAATAATTTTATTTGCCATTAAATGTTGGACGTAAGTTTTTATAAAAAAATACATTTATTTCTAACTTTTAGTCATTTATTTCTAACCTACAAAAGTTTGTGTTTAGTATTTTAAATTTTATAAAAAGCTCAAATCTATAAAGTCAGTAATCTATGAATGTAAATAAATTTAAATTAATAATATACGTCACTAAATATAATTACATAAAAATCTATTAGGTGCTATTGAGTAGTTGATTCGGAGAATAAAAACACATGGTTGTTCTACAAAACCATTATTCGGTTGTCAATCTTGCCGCCCACCCATTATTACACAACAGAACGTCCGGCCAGCGTCCGGAAAGTAGGTCGTACACTTATACAGGGCTCAGTTGAGAAAAGCCGGTTATCCGGTTACAAGGGGTCTAACGGCGCTCGTTTTAACGATTGACATTGATAAAGAGACATGGCTGGTAAAAGCCCACAGCGTTTGTGTTTTTATTAAATGAGTAAAAGATACTAAGTAAACTTTAGGCTGTTATTTTTAAGTTCTAATTACGATGATATAGCGTTTAATATGCTTTTGTATCAAATTAAAAAAATAACATTATACTTAATAAGTTCACAAAAATATGTAATGTATCCTTACATATCTCACACTGCCTTATCCAACTGGAAATAGCTACCCAAACTAGACAAAATCTGAACAATGGTAACTAGACTTTTGGGCCTACCAAAGCGAGTCTACTCTGCCTGATGAAAAGTATAAGCAGAACTTAAGATAGGTGGTCACCATACTCATTATGAATGCAACAATGCAGCATGGTGACCCACACCATAGCGGCCTAGTGAGGCTTCTGCATCATATGGCCCCCAGACTGCTCTTAAACATACTTATTTATTTATAAACACATACATATTATAGATCAATTACACCCACACATATAAAAAATGAACGTGTGTATAACACAAAAATATATGGGTGGTAAAGAACTGACGATATCTGATATAGCAGTCAGGATAATTAGGTACTAGACTAACAGGCTAAGAAAATGCACAAATTCTCTAGGTAAAAAAAGGTTCAAAGGCGGTAACTTACTTGTGACTTGAGCTCCTAATAAAGTTGACATTCTGCAAACATGAATCTAATAGAAAACTAACAAATGTATAGAATAACGTCTCTCAACGCTCTGTGGTTGAATCGAAATAAAAGAGTATATAGTATAGGTGCAGGTAAATATAGCATGGGTAGAAACAGAATTGACGCGAAACACTTGCATCTTGACTACGAAGATAAGTCTCTATGTATGGTGATAATCACCAAAAAATAGTATACTCCATAAAAATACATGAACACTGTCTGAATTATTAATAGGCTATTTAGTACAGAAAGACGTTGCGTGTTTTCAAGTGTAGCACGTCAAAGCGGCGTAGTGTGTAGTACGCTTGACACCTTTTCAGGTATAAAAAGAGCAAAGTAGGAGGAGATTTTTATACAGACTTCTCTTTTCAAATACGGGAAATATCAAAAGCAACGCTGAAGGCAGCTTGTCAAATAATCTGTGTTATTTCCTATTCTTTTGGATAGTGTTTACAAGGACTATTCGAATCTATTCTAGTAGATGTCAGTACAGTATTAGACACTCCTATAATTTATTTTGGCGCTTTCCTCGGTAATTCTTAGGAAAGGTCGATAACTTCCAGCTGTAAATTCTGACTTGTGAAAGTATCTCAGAAGATTTATCAACAGAAATAAATATCATTCATCTTTTATTTACTATTTTAAGTGTGTTTTTCTTTCGAATATATTTCGTAGTATATAATACTAAGTTTTTCTAACACACATGTTATCACAATAATAGCTCTAAGCTTCAATATTTATACCTACTTCACATAAGAGCATTTTATCTCGTCAACACCCTACATAGCCTATAGTTTCCTTTCTTTTATTATCCATTCAGTCTACGTATATGTATGCGTGCCAATGCGTGCTAGTTCGATATGAGGTTGATTGCATAACATCCGTCTTGCGAAAACTTGTAGTAGAAAAAACTTAATATGTAGCATTAATTAAAACACAAATTTAATGTAAATTTAGTAACCATAAAATAAGCAACAGGCCGTGCTCTGTGGTATTCCTTGGGTAAGGCCAATGTCCAGCAGTGGACTGCAACGGGTTGATAATAATGATAACGATGAAGCGTCTCTATTGCATAATAAAATCATATCATACTAGTACAACTAATTCAAATAAAAATAAGTGATTTGGTTATATATATGGGAGCAGTAAACCTTTGCTGAAATCTGGAATTTTACGCTACCATTGTACTTAGAAGTACGACTTAACTAATCCAGACACGTTGGCAAGTATTGCAGTTTATATTGACGATTCTTGACGACATTGTCATCTGTATTAAATGTACTGCTTTATGTGCTAAAACTGCTTCAAAATAGTGATATTGGTAAAATTCAATGTGCAGTTAAGAAATCTATTTACCTTTCCTATAACATCAAAACTCGAGCTAAGTTCCGCTTGGAGTAATAGCTCCCACAGTGAGGACTAAGAGATTTATTATTTGCTTTATCGATGAACGCATCGACAAATACTCGTTGCAGTATTTGGACAGTGCACGAGTTGTTTTTGTTGACGGGACAAATACAAGAGCTGGTAAACTTTCAAGACGAAGTAAAACGATTGCAAGGAAAGTAATCGCATATAGACTACTTAAGATACATATTTTATATTATAACTTATATCTCATAATTATTATTAATCTTGTATCATCATCAGTTTATCACAGTCCACAGCTGGACATGTGCCTCTTCAGTTCCACACCACTTGTTTCTATTCTTCTCGGCTTCTAGGCTTCTCGCCTTCACATTTTACCAGCCATATTGCGCGTATCATCACTTTGCCTGTACTTTAATTTTGTATTTATATTGCCTGCTGACTTTACCCGCAACTATGCCTGCTATAGTGATAAAGAGTAACCTATGTCCTTACTCAAGATTCATGGCATCATAATGTCAAATTTTATTTAAATCTGTGTAAAGATTTAGCTGTGAAAGTGTGACAAACTTCAGTCACTTTAGTATTTGTAATATTAGCATAGATTAATAAGTTTATTATAAAATTTTATAACAAATTAATATATACTAAACTATATAAAAGGAAAGATAATACAAAATAACAATATCTAACAAATAAGACTCCGCTTCAAGAAAATTTGTTGTCAGAACTCGATGTAAAAGAAAACGTAATAGACAACGAAAGGCCACTTACATGCGTACCAAAGAAAGAAATGGCTATTTCTGAAATTGCGTCGGCAAGATGTTTCAGTTTTCTTTTATTATTCGTCAACAAGAACGTAATTATTTTTCATGTTCTTCAAAATTGCCAACTGTGCAAACGAGCCAGATTGAAGTAAAATTTCAGGGAAAGCTATCTTTGGAAAAACATTGTTATGTATTTGGGGGAAGAATTAATTTCTTTGTGGGTCGAATACAGCTTTCTAATACAAAATGGCCCACGCAAATAATACAGATCTATAACTAAGTTTCAGCGTGGGAAGCACCTCAAATAGCTAATCGGATAAAGGCTTCTCAAACTTCATATCGACGGGGGAAAGCGAAAACGTAGTTACTCACAAAACTTAAATGTTCACCAGAGAAAAAAACTTTTTCACTTTTCTTCAACAAATCATAAATTGCATGTTTTTGCAAATTAATAATAAAATTGTTTTGAATTTTTGGATAAAAGAATTGTTATATTTCTAAATTATTATTCTAATTTTCAAATCACATTCTAACAATTATTTGCCAATATTTTGTTGACTAAGTATTTCGAACTATTTTTACAAAATGTTAAAATGCTGTAATTGTAATTGAACTACAGGGTTGTAAAGAGCTAGGTCAACTACGTTATTTTAATGGAAGCGAAAACGTGATAAGCAGCAGTACTTAAACTAAGGCTTATTATTACATTGCAAACGTGGTTATTCAATGAAACTAATCACTTAGAAAAGGTGATTATTCAATCATTACTAAATAATTACTGAATTGGGGTATGACAAATTTTTAAACGCAGGACTTTAAGCTAAAGCCCCTTTTTTCAAAATTTCAATTCATTTTTAAAACTATTGCCTCGGTGGCGCAGTGGTAGCGTACGCGACTGCTGTCCATGAGGTCTCGGGTTCGAATCCTGGGTCGGACCAAATGTTTGCATGATCTGCAAATATTTGTTTTGGAGTTTGGGTGTTTTCTATGTATAATATGTATGTATTTACAAAAAAAATGTATTTATGTATTCATATCAGTTGTCTAGTACCCATAATACAAGCTCTGCTTAGTTTGGGACTAGATGGCGTTGTGTGTTAGATGTCCGAAATATTTATTTATTATATTTATTATTTATTTATTCGTGGCAGAATTACGTGATCCGGACCATTTCAAGCACTTTTCGTTACATTCGAACAGTTCAATAGAGAAAATCATAGTTTGTGTGTTACAAAGTTTTCGCTTTTCACCGTCGTTGTCTTAGAGGCAATTTTGCTACTTTTTTTCTTACTGATATCAGATATATACGTCGAAATTTAATCGTGATAGTAAATATAATGCAAGATTTTTAGTTACCTGACGTTTCGATGAAATCGTAGAGGAACCCGTGGCTCACATGCGTTGGTTACGAAATGTATAAACATTAACACAAATTAAAACTGTCTAATCATGTTGTAATGAGTAATTGAACAACTCTCATTTAACCAAGTACCGGTTACATTTATTTTTATTAACTTAAAGCATTACAACACTGTTTAATTTATATATTTATCTTTGTACTCAACAAACGACATTAATTTTAAAACATCAAATGAGACAGAAATAAATTGTATTTTACAACAATGTGTAGCACAAGTTGTAACAGATCCCGACAGTTGGCGTAGTACCGTACACTGTTATTAATTACCACTGATCAGTGGTTCGTAGCTGTGCTACAAACGCGTAGCAAGCTACGCGCTACACTGTGATAAATGCCGGTGAAATTGTATCTATAGTTCTGACGATATTTTGCAGATAAATCGTGTTTGGAATATTTTATTTGTATTTGATAAATGTGGTTAGCGTGTTAATTATTCGTATAATGAATTTATATAATCGTATAATATATTACAAAAGTAGGTCTCATTCCGTTCTTTTTCAATTTAGAATAAGATGTAGGTATTGAAATAGAATTATCCTCTGGCTATTGATACCTTGATAATAGTTTAAATTTAAAATCTTTCGGATAAATATAGCAAAATATGTTTTGCAAAAAAATCAAATCTAACTTTCGTAGAAAAATGGGACTGGTCTTTTCTCAACCCATTTTCGCAGTATTTAGGTAATATTTATCTATATGTGTATGCATTTCAAAATATATAAACATGTATATCAGCTGTTAGAATCAAACAGCTTAAAAACATATATATGTTTGTCTATGAATTATAATAATGATAACATGACACATTTCACATACGGCCTTCTCATCTCAAACATAGGAATTAACAAAATTAACAGACTCATTTAAAAAAAATAGCTAAGTTGTTAAATGACAACATTAAGAATAATAAATTGTTTTCTAGACTTCACTATGTGTGAAACATTAAAGCGAGCGCGGTGGTAGCCTTATATGTGTGTAGGACTTGAGAACGTAGTTATGGGTTCAAACCTCTCTTACGTGACTAACGATGTAAACCCAATTTAAGTAATTATCTTAGCAAAAGGGATTAACAAGAATACCAGAAATGTTCTCGCTTCGAATCATGGAAAATAGAAGCAGATATTTCCCACCTTAAATTTTTCAATAATTTTAAAGACTTCCAGCGAATTTGAATGAAAAATTGAAACTGCAGTTGCAAGAGCTATCAATTTTAAATTAGGTGAATAGTAGTAACATAATATTTTTTTAACTATGATACTACAAAATACTCCGAAATAATTTAAGAAAAACAATGTATTAGGTTAGGTGGGTAAAGTTGTTGCATCCAGTATATCTATGACATATAAATAAGTAGTCTGGTCATCCTCAATGCGAAAAAGAACAATGCAGCATGGTGACCCACACTATGGCGGCCTGGTGAGATGCTTTTTCACGCCCCGCTTAAAGGACCCGGGATCATAGGTACCTAAATATACGATTTTACAGTCGCAAACTTTATTAACACATTTGGGAAAGATTACTTTGCTGTATGACTTACGAAGTGTTTTTTTCCCAAAGAAATTTCTCGAACTGCAATTTAAAATTCCACGTGCTGCAATTGTACATTGGCTCTGCCACACTTGGGTTGGGGACGCATACGAAAACCATTTCGTTATCCTTCACCATTTCTAGAATATGAGTAGAATATTATACTTCAGTCATTTATTACCCATACTAATATTATAAATTTGAATATAACTCTTCCGTCTGTCTGTCTATTACGCTTTCACGACAAATCTGCAAAATCGATTTGGATGAAATTTACAAAGGGGATCCTATTATTCTTGAGGAAGTATATAGGCTACTATTTATATATATAAACGACAAACACGCAAGCGGAACTTCGGACAATAGCTGGTAAATATAATAAAATATGATAAAATTTAGACAAATAACGCACAACGCCATCGAGACCCTAGCTAATCAAAGCACATATTATGGATACAGGATAATTGATATATATACATTAATGCTTATTTTTCTACATATATACATATTATATACAGAAAACACCCAAACTCCGAAACCAATATTTACAGATCATACAAACATGTGGTCCGACCTTGGAATCGAACCCGAGACCTCAAGCTCACCAGTCGCATACGCTATCACTACACCACCGAGGCAGTCAATATATTATATTAATATGATATTTTAATCACCAATGTGTTTTCGATGCCGTAAATGTCGTTGTGAAAGATTAGACCATAAAAATCCAAAGATAAACTTGAGTTTAATGGTTAACAATCACTTGGGGATGTTTAAGCGCTAGCTATCGACTTCACCGATAGACATAAAATTCAAAATAAGATCCAACTTCTACTAAAACGTTCCATCAGGCAATAAAATCTGTAAAAGAGAATTAACCATTAATATAAATGTTCTTAGAGGTTAAAGAAAGGTGTGAAATTGAAAGAAAGACGAAATTTTGTTGTTGAAAAGTTGTTAATTGTTTTAGTTTAAAACCATAAATTTGGAATTAATTTTTAAATCCTACATTTCAAAAGTAGTAATTGTAAATTTCTAAAAAATACATCACATTTGAAAAAATTGTATAGAAAACTATTATCTTTTTTCGTTCTTTATCTGCTCTTTGGGACCTCTGACTCATTTACGTTTCGTTACTAAATATATCCACGGAAAAGGATATCAAAAATAAACCTATTCTCGTTAATCTTGTTCATCCAGCCTGAAAGTTATAGATATACTTGGTCAAATTACATCGAGAAATTTATATTTTTGTAACTTGTATTTCGTAACCGTG
Source organism: Hyphantria cunea (assembly GCA_003709505.1). Classification (NCBI taxonomy): domain Eukaryota; kingdom Metazoa; phylum Arthropoda; class Insecta; order Lepidoptera; family Erebidae; genus Hyphantria; species Hyphantria cunea. The sequence goes on from PKRV01000125.1 coordinate 3,345,877, forward strand.
CTTTCCGAGATTTGTATGTTCTAAGAGAATGAAATGTACCTAACGACTTCAAGTCAAGCTATTTTGAATGATTGAGAATATATTAATAAAGTTATTGTCTTCCGCAAACTAAAATATATTCATTTAAGGTGGGCAGACTATATTAATGATACTGAAGGTATAAAAGTAAATACTCTAGTTTCTAGTTTAAATTAAAAAAATGAATTGATATAACATTTTGCTAATTAGTCTCAGTGTCGGAGCTGGTTTTTATATACAGCTCAGCTGAGGGGTTGTCTCGAAGTAAAACTCCTCTTCGTGTTTTAAGTACTATAATTTATTTGAGAGTTTACAAAAGTATAGTTATGTACATTTGAATCGGTGGTTTTGTGCAGTATGTGGTGCGCGAGTGGCGGTCGTGCTAACGGGGCTCGTGACGTCAAGATGTTCCCTTACCCTCTCTAAGACAGGTCTGCGCGATGTGGCGTTATTACTTGGCTTAATAATAAGCAAAGCTCAATATTTTATCTATTATAGATATAGCGTTTTGAATTATATTACAAAACGTGTCTTAAACTCCACTGACTATTCATAGTTACACTTTAAAAAATAACAACCAAATAATTTGAGTTAGCAGTAAAAGTGCCCGAACTTGTGAAAACCACGCTTCAACACGAATGGGCCGGCTCGACGGGAATGATACCAAGGCCTCACAGAAAACCGGTGTGAAACAACGCTTGCGCTGTGACGCCTCTGATGTTGCGGTCCATGGGCGGCGATAATCGCTTACCGTCAAGCGATACGTTTACTCGTTTGTCCCCTATTCCATAAAATAAATGTAAATTAGTGATAGATTTACTATTTTGCTATCTACTATGTGGTCATAGTGCAATGAGAGTACAGTAAACATAAGTCAGATCAAAATGACACTGAAAAGAACGTCTAAAGTCATCTTATATATATTTTAAGGTAAGTGACATTTTTGAGCAGCGTATATTATCAAAGAACTTCATGGCCAAGTGAAATTTGATCCGTTAATAAAGTGAAAATGTACATTTAAAATGTACAAGAGACATTTTAAAGTTCTGGCCTGCAAACAGATTTATTAAATAGTTTCTTTTATATATGCCTATAGAGTTTTTTTATTTAATACCAATCTATTATGAAAAACATATCTCATTTCAAACAGGATACTAATTATTTGGAGTTTTTTTCCTATTAACGATTTGTTAGAGTAATTTAATGTACTTTACTTTATAAATACAGCTTGCGCTGCTTAAAATTCGTATCAAGGTGGTCTATAAATGATCGCTGTGAGCGATATGAAAATCTATTGTTACGTATATATTATTTGCAACTTTTCTTTTGTTATTTTCATCTAAATAAAATAAAGTGTACCTTTACAAGCGTCACTAAATTTCAAGAGTAACAACATGAAATATCCCGATTTTGGGCAATTAACATTGTTCCAACTATCAATCACTCCATCAGACGATTCACACACCAGGTAATGAACGCAATAGTTAATTCAAGTATAATAGATTAAGTCACTTTACTATGTTAATTAACCTATACTAATATTATAAATTCGAAAGTGATGCCCCAACTTCAACTAAATTTAGCATGGAAAAACTTTAATTCCTGAGGAAGGACTTGGAGTACTTTTTGTTGCAGCACCCGACGACTACGCGGGCCCGAACGCCGGAAAAAGTGCAATAAAATATATAATAAATCATCTTTATTTGCAACAATGGTGTCCAAAAATATGGAAATACATTATCTCATTTCAGATTCTATTCAAAAGCCATCTCAATCATTGTCGTTCTATTTTATTTATCTCTACTTAGAACTATCGTTTCAACTTCCAGTTACTTCCAGTTTTCTCAGTTAATTCCTGACCTGTCAAATTAATTTAATCAGTAACCCACAGAAATTAATCATCATCAGAAATTAATGAAAATATATAATCAATGAAAAAATTTTTATTTTTGTAAAACGTAGAAAAAAACTAGTTTTTTATGCCTTATTACTCCATACCGTACTATTTACCTGTTATAAAGCATTTAAAATGCTCGGTATATTATTATATATTATTATAAAAAGATTAAAGTAACTAAACAACACATTTCACAATAATAATCACAATAATAATCGAGAACAATTTAGATTTTCATTTTCAGGTGATAATGTTTTGTTATCTGTAAACCATCTTATTGGCCTTTTTTTCGTAACAAGTTTGTCTAATATAATTTAACTTCAATGCCTTAATTGCTAAAAGAAAATAAACATTTGGGCTGATGAGCAATCCGTTCGTACCTAAAGCATACAAAAATTATTAACAAAAAATAAATAAACACCACCAATAACGTAAATAACATTAAATTTCTGAGACCGCCATCAATATCGTATCTCATTCATTAACACATACCTATTAAATTATTTCCCCCTCCAAACAACTCAATGATTCCATAAACATCCCCATATTATGTCCAATACCGCAAGGGTTAATAAAGTTATTGGGGCCATACATAAAATTGGAGTATCCCTAATAATATACTGGCCACTTACGGGAAAAAAAAGCCGATACTCATAACATTAAAAAGAAACTCGTTTTACATAGCCACTAAGTTGTTGCCTTTTATCTTGCAGCGTAGCGTGAAAAATCATCATCATTTTCAGCCTATACCAGTCTACTGCAGAATATAGGCCTCTCCAATTACCCGCCTCTTAGTTCAACCCTTGGCTTTTCGCATTCGGCTCCTGCCAGCCGTCTTGCACAGATCATCTCCCCACCGAGCCCGTCGACGACCTACACTACGTTTGTCGAGACGCGTTCTCCTCTCAAGAACCCGTTTATCCCAATGGTTATTGGTTTTACGGCAAATATGGCCAGTCCATTGCCACTTCAGCTTGCTAATCCTGTGTTGGCTATGTCGATGACCCTGATTCTTGGTAGATCACCTCAATTCTGTGTATCTCAAAAGTAAGTATTTCGGACATCTTACATACAACATTATATGTATGTATTTACAATGAAAAAAATTAATTCTGTATTTACAATAATTGTCGAGTATCGAGTGTGACTAGATGGCGTTGTGTGTAAGATGTCGGAAATATTTATCTGATAAAAAGAATGCATTTAAATGGATAGAGAATGTTACGATCTACTTCTCAGATATTAAAGAAACCTGAGATTCTAATCTACCGAGTAGGCAGCGCTGTAATACAATGATATTTTTTTTAAAAAGCGCACAGTAGGAAAGTGCCAGTTATCAAGTCATGTGGATAAAGATCGTGTCAGCATGTCAGTGATTCGAGCGAAAGAACACCAGTAGTTGGGCTAAGCAAATATTCAAAGACATTATTAGGATCACTGTGTTGTAATGAAGACACGAATGTCTACTATTACTTAATGTGTACTACTTATTCACATGGTTACATTATATATTAGGAAATAAATATTCATAATCTTTATATATAAAAATCTTGTGTGCGTGTGTATGTAACTAAACTCCTCCTAAACATCTGAAACAATTTAATAGAAAAAAAGTTGTGTCTATTCCTTAGGATTCGAGGATGGTTTAGTTTCTAAAAAAAAAGTTGATTCAACCTGCGGCGTTACCTGCTGGTGAAGTTATACGGCGGGTAACACCGGAAGGCTCATCTAGTAATTATTTATAAAGTTAAAGTCTCAGACTTTAACTTATGAACTACATCCAAAATATTTTATTAAACTTGGATGATACTAAACCAAAACACAGTATTGAGCTTAAAAAGGAACTCCAAAGTAATTGATTGAGTATTTTTGGAATAAGTTTCAAAACATCTTAGAAATATTTCTACGAATTTTTAGTACCAACCAGACAACCGAAATATTCAGAGGTATTAAGATGTGATAGATATTAAAGCGAGTAAAATTATTTGTAAGCAAGCGAACATATTACTTTATTTCAAAAATGGGATATGATTGAATAATTCATCACTTGTGAAGTCACAGATTTGAAAGGCACATGGTCTGAAATTAATGTGGTCACAATTTCCAGTTCACTAATCCAACTCGTATACTACAACCTTACCCCTCTTGACGTTACTTTTTAATGACGTCATACGACGTTTGCAAACCGACCCATTGATCTCATAATTTTAATAGGACAAGAAAATAACTTAAGAACAAAAACAAAGGCTCTATATGCCAGAATTATAGATGTGTAATGACTGCTTTATCTGATAAGAGATCGAAAGGTATTTCCAAAAAAAAACAACGTAAAATATATATAGGTACTCCTTATAATGCCAATATACCAGTTGGCTCATGCAATGGTTTTCTTTTCAATTAGATAGATAGATAGAAAACTCTTTATTTGCATACTATAATGTTACAGTTAGAAGAGAGTACATAAAATGTGAGACGGAGTGTACAAAGGGCGGCCTTATTGCCTAAAGCAATCTCTTCCAGGCAACCTTAGGATGGATCGAAATGTACAGGAGAGAAACTGGTAGTTGTCGGTGCAATGAGTTTTAATTAATTATTTGCTAGTGAATATAATGAACTATAAACATATATATATATGTATACATACATACACACACACATACACATACCTACATATTTACACTTATATACATACATAGATATACATATGCATAAACATACACATATACACACATACCCATGTAATGAATACTTGTATATACCAAAATACATAACTAAATCACGCATAAAAATAAATAAAAATATTCACAGCATACCCTGAGTAATGACCATCTCTCCAGTTCGGCTCCAATCAGTCTTAGCGTGACATTAACTATCCCAGTTAACACAGGCCAGAAAAACACACATTTAATATAGATTAAGAGTGTAAATACTCTTTCTAATGCCTAATATATATGTATAGAATATTTACAAAGTACCATAATAAAAGTAATACAAATCGTTTGACATATAATACAACTTGTCTACGTGTAGTGAATCCTGTCCATTTCCAGAAATAAATCATTGTCTTAAGGCCAGATGGTTATAAGAAACACCTGCACCAGTCGTTTCAGACCTTCATAAATCTAAGGAGTAAAGTTTTAGGATATTCGTACTTGAAATAAAGCACTAAAAGCTATCACTGAAAAGTTAATGGCCTTAGACACAACTCTTGTCTAGCACATTTATTCTCACATTGTAATTAAAGGCGTTATTAACATTAGTATTTTTCCTTGATTAATTGATCTTCTATACACAGAAAACAGTCGCTGGGTAGTACTTTGGGAGAAGTGACAAACATCATGGTTTATCATCATCTATTTAAGCATTCAAAATTACTAAAATTAATTAATGTGTTGCATCAACTGCTGCTATACCGTACTGTACCGCTATATAGTGTAATTGAATTGTTTGGGCTAGCTCTTCAGCTCTTAATAAAAAAATAAGTTTAAGCCCTTTCATTTGATACCCATATTGGGTGGATTGTTCAGAAATATGTAAGCCGCCATTTTGTTACGGCCATTTTGGATTAATAATAATACCGATTGTATATAATTGCATTGTCACCAGAACTAAAGAGATATCTCAAATTTAGCTCAATTGGAAATCGCAAGTGTATCAAATTTAACTTTCAAGATTTGATTATAGACAAACATCGAGACAGTTGAAACTAAAATAAAAGCTTGTAAAATAGTTAGGTAAAAAAGGGTAAGCAACGACGGTGCGGTCAGTACCTGGATGACCGCTTTGTGTGCTTGTGATGATACCCTGAGCGTCTCCGTAATTCAGAGGTCACGTTAAGCAGTCGGTCCCGGTCGTTATCATACGATAACAGTCGTGAAGCTTAGTTGGAGGCCTTCGGGCGGCTTAAAAACATCCAACGGCAAGACACGTAGCCGCAACGTATTCTTGCCAGTCCCCAACCCGCACTTGGCCAGCGTGGGGACGTATGGCCTTAACCCTCTCGTGAGAGGTGACCCGAGCCCAGCAGTAGGATATTATGGGTTGTTGATGATGATTGATTACGATGAAAATAATTACGCATGAGGGGCAATAACAACATATTTTTTTAGTATTATTTTGTGATAGCCGTTACCACCAAAATTATATATATTTCTTTTATAGACATAAGTGTATAATTATATTTTATATATAATTCTCTTGAAAAAATATGTGTGTTTCGTTGTTCAAAGAGAAAGTTACTGTTTTGATATAGAGCATTAAATCGGTGAAACAATTTATACAAAAAAAAATAATACTATAATAATAAAATAATTCAATTACAAAATTTTAAGTGGTGTCAACGGTTTAAAAAACATAACACACTCAAATTGTAAATTCTTTCCGCATTTGCACAAATAATATGTTTGTATCAACATGTAAAAACCACAGTCAGAGTTTTGTCCCCTCGGTACACATCTTACGGCGTCTTCAAATAAAAGACCATGCACGAGTGTAAATAGCCCATTTATTTTTTCATCTTCCTTTGCGGTTGTTTGTTAAGGCCGAAATATATATAGCAGTTCAGATTTTGTTTTGATACAACACATTCAACTTAGCAACCGACTGGGGAAATCAAGACGTTTTCAGAATTAATTAATGAAACTTGAAAGTTTAACTTTGAATGTTAGTCTGAATGTTTTTTTCTGCTTGTATCTCAAATACCTGGTGTTTTTTTGCTATACTTAGTGACGTTATTGGTAAAGAAGATATAAGCTATTGACTACTTTAGGAGACTACTAGGACAGGATGACTTTAGGAGACTCTAGGAAACTACTTTAAAAAAATGTAATATTGTAATGTTTATTAGAGTATATTGATATGTTTTTGATTACGTTCGTTTTTAATAATAATTTAAGAATTTCTATATTGGAATGTGCATAGTTTATATCCCTTTCTTATCTGCAAATAAAGTATGTGTTTGGTCTTGAAATTAAAGCGTCTCTTTTTTTTTTTTTTTTTAAAAAGACAACTCCCGCATTAGGAATATACATTCCTGTGTCGCGGGGATCTTTACAAACATACATGAAACGGACACAAAGTACACCCAGACTTAGAACAACAATTTATGGATCACACAAAGTGTTGTCCCATGTAGGATTTGAACCCACAACACTTGGCGCAGTAGGAAGTGGTGTGGCAACCACTGAAACCACTAGGCCAACCGTGTAGTCATTTACGGAGCCTTACGGAGAGGAACTTTCACTTACCTATTTTTCAGCTTACTTAGAAGTCTAGAATCTCATCATGATTTTTTATCACTATTAATAATACTTACTTCAGCCCTTAAAATATAGCTTGATCTCCTATGACCAATGGAAAATAATTCGACAAAATAACTTTAAATAAGTGATTTTATTTTGTATGACTATATTCTTTTATTCTTTACGTGTCTGTTCTATCACAAATGAAGTACAATTATAAATAAATATTTTCAGACATTTTTTAACACACAACGCCATCTAGTCCCAAACTAAGCAGAGCTTGTACTATGGGTACTAGACAACTGATATAAATACATTTATATATTTTTTTTGTAAACACATACATATTATACATAGAAAACACCCAAACTCCGAAACAAATATTTGCAGATCATACAAACTTTTGGTCAGACTCAGGAATCGAACCCGAGACCTCATGCGCAGTAGTCGCTTACGCTACCACTACGACACCGAGGCAGCTGAGGCAATCTTTAGATAATATAATCGCTTCCGCTGTCTATTCGCGTAGATATTTAAAACTACTAAACGGGTTTCAATGCAGTTTTCAACAACAGAAAGAACAACAACAGAAAGAGTGATTCAAGAGAAAGGTAGGTAATACCGCGGAGTGCAACTAGTGCACTAATAATTTAAAACTAAAATGTACCTTGCGAGTGACACTAATGACAACTGTTATAGTATAATCTGTGTTTTAAGGATTATTAATATAGGGTCAGTGACCCAGTAGTACACAGTGCACAGCTACTCATATCTCGAAAATGTAATGCTGCCAAACCGTACTGCAAACGCGTAACAATTTGCCTTCTATCACCTCCCACACTCCCCAGTTAACAGCGCGCTCCCGCCCGTAATGGTCGTACATTGCATGGTTTTTTCCTTGGCCCCAAAAAAAGTAAGTATACGTGTTTTCATTTTTTTTTCTAGAACCGTTCTAAATTTAGTTACATTACATTGCATGTTTCCATGTGTAAAGTTACTGTTCTTTGATAACTTATAGATAGATTTACAAATATCCTTTGAATTTGGCATGTTTAATAGTTATGTAACCTTATAGGTTAAAAAGTGGTATCTGCACACAGTGGCTCAAAATTGTAGGGTATACAGTAAACTGATTCAACGGGTTTATCAACTGGCATTGTAATAAACAAAAAATATGTTAATAGAAGATACTAATAATAATCTTTTTGTTTTAAAATAGGTCGAACAAAAACGCGTTTTAGTAACCACTTACTGTATCATTTCCACTACCGGACATGATGTAATGATGGTCAAACATATTTAAAAGCAACAATTCCTGTCAATATCATCAGCGCCATAAAAAATGCGGTATATTTTTGTTTAATGAATGATTTTTTACAGAAGAGGACTCTTTACCGGGTGTTGTAACAGATAGGCCAGACCCACAAACTGAAGACAATGAAGAATCCCCTTCACATAATATTCTTTTAGAACTACAAACAGGAAGTCCTCAGCTTCCATTTGGTGCTTAGAGTCATATGACTATGATAAGATAGATAGAAAACTCTTTATTTGCACACCGTATTACAGTTTTACAACAGAGTACAGAAAACGACAAATATATGCTGTACAAAGGGCGGCCTTTTTGCCGAAAGCAATCTCTTCTAGGCAGCCTAAGGATGGATCATAATATATCGGAGAGACAGTAGCAGTTGACGGTGCAATGAGTTTTGAAAAACTTTATAATTCGAATGAATTTACGTATGTAACTGAAAATACATATACGCCATACATGCATATTATAGACAGTGTTCCTAATTAGATTTATAAGTTAAATAAGTACCTACTAGTTTGTACTCATTTTATGTGATTGTTGCTGACGAATTCAAATATTAAAAAAATATTAAATTACAATAGTATTATTTAACAACATTCCTATCAATAAAAATTTTTAAACATGCGATAAATGGAGCTGATTAAAGTGATGATTTATTCTATACACATTGGTCCACTGTCAACTCACACCTCCGACTCACTGTGTACTAATATTGGTACAGAGTAAACCATTCGCCATCCTTAAAAACCAGATTACCAATAAACTGTTACAATTCGTACTAAAATTGATATGCAAAAAACATTTTTTCTAATTTTAACAGTTCTTAGACGGTAGATTTAAAAATGTTTAAACTTTTAGTGGTTCACTGATTATCATGCCACCCGATAATTACTTTATCACGTTTCAATTGCCGTTAGTTATCGCTACCAATATATTTAAGCAACTAATTACTGAAAGTTTTGATGCAAAAACAAATTAATCAGCAATTTTGTCGTAACTGTTTCATCAAAGTACGAGTTAATTGGATATGCCTGTCGTTACTAAGGATCACGGTCAGTAGAAATTAATGAATAGCGTACACCTAACAACCAAATAAAACTTGTAAACATGAATGTAATTTATGTTTAAGTGTACGCTTTGCTTTGACTTTAACCCTTATTGATTTACGTAGAGAATTTAACTTTAGTATAGTCGTTGGTAATGTTTTACATTAGAAATATTCAAATATTAAATAGAGAAAACGGTTCCACAAAACTTTAAAATAAAATATTGTTCTACTAAAAAATCTTATTAATAAAAATAATAGTCATTTCTTGAAAATACTAAGTAAAGGTAGTAGAGCCACGTTAATTTTGTATGAACGGGCCAGCTCGATCAGGCCCGTACTACACTTTCACAGGAGACCCACCTAAATAGAGTGAGTGCGAGACCGGACGTCATAGTATGGGTCACCATGTTGTATTGTTGCATTGTCTGCATTTACAATGAGTATGGTAAACCACTAGTCTTAGATTGTGTTCATACTTTTCATCAAGGAGAGTAGTAACTTTGGCTGGCTCATATTTATAAAAGATACCCATATGATAGTTACGAGGACTTAACAATAAAGTGATATTGACCAAATGATGCTTGAAAATTAAACCAAAACAATGGAATTCCAATACATAAAATATCAAATAGTAAAAACCTATACCGTAATACCGTATATCGTTTGTTTGCTATCCTAAGACGTATCATATTATTCTTTCATCGCACAGATTTGAAACCGATTCAACACTTACACAAGAAATAATGATTCTGTCAGATGGTTCGCTATACTCTGAAAATATATTTGAAATATTTGTTTCTTCTTTGAACATATTTCATTCAAAGATTGCCTAAAGCTACAAAAAACACTGACAAAGCAATGTTTTTTTTTTAACTTGTTGAATTTAAAATAATCTCCATGGCTTTGGTTTTTATCACTTATGTCTCCCCTATATAATATGTCCTTTTTTACAGGCACCATATAAAAACACACTCGCTTCTTGTAGTACTATTTTTTTTTAACTTTATCTGCAATTTATTTAACTTTTCCATTTTCTAAAATTCCTCTTAGAGCTTGTCAAATTTTGGGATATAGCATCATTAATTATATTACTATGAAACCAAGGCATGTTCCAAATATCCGTAAAAGCTATATTCCAAAATTCATCGTTGTGAACTACTGTCAAGCGTCTATTGTCCGCCGATCCATGCCGTGATATCGCTACACAGGTGAGTGGCTATTCATTCATGAGAGCGAAGCCAGATGAAAATAGCATCCAACCAAAATGGAAATCTGAAACGGAGGTGTAAAACTTACTTCCTGCCCTAGACCATGTCATAAGCAAAGCTCGCAAACAGAGATATTCTGGTTGACTTCAAAAAGGAGAAAGTAGGTTTTATATTCTGCTGTATTATCCTTTTATGTTTGTTACCTTGGAAAAGAGTTTTGTTTTTGAGGCAATTCAGGAATAAAACATTATTAATAAGTTTTATTTCAGTTCACCAAATATTTTGGAAAAATTATTGCGTTGTTTATACGTCAAAAATCTACCGTTAAATAGGGACGTGATTTAAGTTTTTTTTTTACTTCACGAATAGCGTTGTGTTCAAAGCCTACATGAAAAACACTTTGGTTGATCCAAAAATTGTTGTTCTGAGTCTTTTATTTGTGTCCGTCGCATGTATGTTCTTGAAGACCCATCTCATATATATTCCTAGTACAGGAGTTGCCAAAAAAATGGAAAAAAACGTAGTACATCTACACATCTTCTCACCAAAGCGGCTGTTTACATTCTTTTCTTATGTATATAAAATACAACATTTACGATGTTTTTGTCAAGTATTTATTATTGGTATCGAAACAACTAACCCATATAAGAACACAAACAAATCAAGAAATTACAAATTACATCACCGTGGAAGCGTATGCCAGAATGGAATAACGCCACACAAATAATTTCCTGTGGTGATTGAGCGTCGATTTGCGTTCCTATTAACGAGAAATTTCGACAATTGTGAGGCTTTCATGCGTTCTAACCGACAACGATTTACTATAATATCTGTCAATGTTGTTTTCATAGAAATAATAAATTAATTTAACTAGTCATACGATGGTAACAACTATTCTTTTTTTTTAATAATGCAAGGCATCTTACAACAAGTTGCGTGACGCTCACAGCAAACTTATCAATTATAATTTAAATTGAGAAAAATTTATAACTTGACTAAATTGCAAAACAATTATCATTATTATTTCAATATTTCTAAATAATACATGTAATGCACGTAGCCAAGATGGCGGCACAACAACACATTATATTAGCACAAACTTATAATATTCTCCAATGCACAGCAAGTAGAACGGCAAGAACATGAATGTCCTCCCATTATTCGAATCGATGACATTTTATGCATGACATTTTATGTCATCTGATAGGCTCGATCATATTCAATACCAAATTCCCAAACTTAGTCAACAATATTAGACATTGTTTATCATAATTATTCGAAAGATTATTTACATACCGTTACTATTTCATGATACAGGATTTTGTAGCATTAAAGATTTATTAGGCCGGAAGTACCATTGTATAAAAAGAGTACAGACATTAACAATGTTTGCAAGTAGCGCCGGAAGCTGACAAGTGGAAGGCGCCAAGATATTAATATTATTTAACATGAATCAACTATTTACTTGATTATTAAATTAGGTTATGATCAAATAATTTATACGAGGTTGGAATCTTTACGTTAAATGACATGAAAATTTTAATTTTGTTGTTATATACATATATTTGTTACAGACTACAGTACAGTATCAGTAACGATAATCTTTACTGAATAATTACCACAAAAAAAAATCTTAGTTCTTTTAAATTGAATATTTCGTTGTTGTTAAATGTTTATTACATTATCCTAAGCTCTCTTTTTTCTAAGATTTAGTCAGTTACTTTATAACAGAAGACTAAAGTGAATGTCTAAGAGATCACGTCTACGATTAGATACTTCTAACAATATTTTTTTTTGTCTTGAAGATCTTTTCTAGCACGGAATGGTAACGGCTCAGTCTCTAGATCACTGAATCTTAATTCTCAAAGGAAAACAACAAGCTGCACCCATACAACTGTTATGTGGTTGCAGGATACTTTACTAACATCATGTTTTATCCTTAAAAAATGTAATCACTATCACTTCGAAACACTTCGAAACCAATTTCTTTATGCTAAATCGTTCATTTTTTAAATTACAACTTACATTTACTTAATCTTCGCAATTATTCTAACTAAACAATTTATCTAAGCTCTATTCAGAGAATTATTATATAAATTTGAAGCAGCAAGAACCTTTAAGGATTTTCTAATGATTACAGAGCTTATAGACTCGAGTTTATGAAGTAAAATTCGATGTTGTATAATAAAAAACGAAGTCGAAGGTACACAATATTTTAATTCTCAGAGATTGAAATGGTACTCTTCAGACTGTAATTAGACGAAGCAGTCTATCATTATAAGTTTAAATTAAGGAAAGTTTCAACAGATAATTAAAATATTTGAAGTGTGCTTAATTTAAACTGTACCATATTTTTTAGATATCCGTTTAGTTCATTTATTGAATATCTTATTTTACAAAAATGAACATAAAATTATATCATACTTTAATTTTTTTTAAAAGACACGCTTACCAAATTTTGGTTACACAAAAAAGCATACAGGCCAAGTTAACGAAAGAGTGTTAAAAATAGAAAATCTATTATGAATCTGCCAATTATTCCTAACACTAGCTAAAATATAGATTTATTACTCTATTACAAGAGCGCTCTGAAAACATTGCTAAATAAGACTACTCTATTCTCTACAAAAAATAAACCGCACAAACCCTTTACTTTTTTCCAATTGAAGACAAAATCAGGCTTACAATTGTAATACAATAGAGTGAAATAAAGCGTCTAGACACCAGAGTACACAGACCTAAGTAAAACATAAAGGTCTGGGTTTTTATTTCGTCAAAATAAAAAGAAAATTGAAATATTAACTAGACTTTACTCTTGTTTAAAACCTTAACTATGTTACAAAAGTTTTAGTTCGATGTGACTGACAGCCAGAGACAACCTCTATAATCAAATAACAAGTCTCGCGTCATCGCGCTATCATATATATGTATATATATTGTAGGCGACAAATTAGTGCTCCTGTATAATGTTTGCAAACTTGGCAGTGTTCCTAATTAGTGGGGACCGTAAAATTATGTTAAAATTGACACAATTTACCGAACCGTTTTCCTGGTAGATTTTGCATGACCTCAATAAACTCCCTTCAACTAACAGTCATTGAAGATGAAAGTTACTGAGTTATATATACCGTATACGACAATCGGGTAAACCTCAATGAAAATATGCTAATGTCCATGGTATGCTATGAAATGAAGCCGCCACCGTGATCTATGAGGCTTAATGTGCAACGAAACGTACTAATCGGCACGATATTGCTTCTATAAAAGAGGATTGAGAAAATCTTACATCGTATTCCTCGATATGCATCGACGAAGTGGAGTCTCTTTTGCCTATACATCAAAAAAATCGGTACATAAATATACATATTCAATTTCCTGAAACTTATTCAAATACAAATTATATTGAACTTTACTCGTTACTAGGTGTTCTTGAATTCGCTTACATGTAAAGTATGACTACAAATCACCATTATTCATATTAGCCTGTCTGTATTCCTGCCTTTGAGAATAATCCAGTTTACTGCTATAAGTCTTAAATAGTCACAGATATGTAATATAAAACGTAGGTATACGACGTTTCATACTTTTCAAGACGAAATCACTTTGTACAGGCGCAATCTCAATTACAGTTTTTATAAAACAATCTACAAGGACCAAGGATTTATAAGGAAGTATGAAGCTATCTTTATTTATCACATGATGAGACTTTTACTTCAACTAAATTCGAAAAGTAAATCTTTTAAACAAAGCAAATAAACCTATACATACAAATGTATAATTTTTCAGACAGAGATTCGGATATTGTATTGCTTGATTTTTTTGACACCCTCCCTATTTTTCAATCTGTCAGAACTGACATGCGGTACCTTTTAGATTAGATGAAGTATTTAAAGAACTAAAATTAGTTTAAAATATTAATTTAAATCATTAAAATAAAATCTTAAATAATTATAGTATTAATGATGGCAATTCTGATGTCCAATTGAATTGACAAAAACAGATAGAAGTTAAATTAACGGGAACGAGGTTGTTTTGGTCGGTTTGACATCGTTATTTTAGTATTTGGCGCCTCTTGGGCTGTGATGTCAATTGAATTATCAGGCTTCCGTTTAGTCAACTTTTTTGTTTACAGTTTTTGGCACAGACCAATAAAAATGTTAGTGGTTTTGTTATTCGTTCAAAATTGCACTTGCCTATTTGTAGCAGTACCTACAGTATAATCCATTTTATGATGTTATTTTTCCTTATTCTATTTTTTAGTAAGAAGTATCTTATTTCTAACTATTCTCTTTCTGAAATAACATAAGCCTAAACATTTAGGTCCTGTTTAAATGGTAACAGATAAGTTCGAATTGCTGATCTGGTAGATCATTTCATCTTCCATATATATATATAACTTTAATACCACTGTTTTTACTGAAGCATTTACCTATTACTACAGCTACAGACTCACGTTTTTCAGACAACAAGTGCTGTATTGGTGTCTTGTTTTTGTGTTGTGATAAAAATTAATATTACATGTATCGGTAGTAGAAGACAAATAAAGAAATTATTATTACTTACTAATTACTCAAACGTTTGTCTTGAATAGCAATAAGATTTACTATAATGTTATTTATCTAAAACCTAAAAAATGGCACTGTTCGCTTAGTTAAAACGGTTAAAAACGTACAAATTATACAAATAAAATGGAGACGTTAGCTCATTTCAGTCTCAGTTGATTTCATTATTATGTGGAATCGTGTAATAGACCTTAGTGATTTATTTTTTACCCATAACATGTATCCCATAACATCGTTATGAATACGACAGTAATGTGACAGAATTTTACTGTCGCACCGTTTTCCTTATTACGTGTTATTACCAACATTTGCTTTTAATAAACAAGTTCATAAGGTGTCAAAATGACGTACAAAAACGAAAGAATAAGCGCAGGAGAATAACGTTCACTATCGACAAACAACTGTTAATACGCATTACATTTAAGTATTTCGGTTCATAGCAGCAAAATGATTTGAAATAAGTTAGGTTGTAGATTTTATTGCCTCATGTATGTAAGAATGATTGACAGTTATCATTTACACAGGTATGACACATATACAACAGAGAAATCAATAGAAAAAAAATTTAGATGCCTATTTTACTTCTTTCTTAATAAACAATTTACAATAACAACATATTTTGTACGAACCCCTTTATTTCGCTACAAAGTATCGTCTCAATTCGCAATTACAACGCTGCAGACATTAGGTTGAAATTCTAAATATAGCCGTCTGAAACAAAACAAGAAAACAGAAGAAAACGTTTGTTCAAGTTAATTAATCAAGTGGGATGTTTGTTGGGAGTTACTTCTAACCATTTCCAGACATATTTCTAAATTGTTGAAACACGTACTGAAACTGTAGTGGCTCGTATTTTGAAGGAAATACTGTGTACACATTTGTCCAATCTCGTATTTGTTTAAATAATAATATTTTTTTATCATTATAATTATTAAAACGCCTTTTCAATATATAGATTGCCTTGTTGTTCATTAAATCAACAAGGCAGTTTGTTTTTTAGTACTACACATAGTACTGTGACCATCCTACACTTTTTACATCTAACTGCGAACAGACCTTCTCGGAGTTTTCAGGAGGAGAACCAGTAATTATTATCTGTTCCTAGACACTAATATTTCATATGTATAAATGTATGCATTTACTCATAAATATTATTATTATTGCACAAAAATTATTTTTATTCTCTTTATTACATTAACTTATACATATCTATTAAATTTTTAAATATATAAAAAAGATAAACAATAATATATACTTAAAAATAGTAGACTACCGGCCTTGGGTACAGATACATAGAAACCGGTGGTTAGGACTCCAAGGACAGAAGCCTCCTCCTCAGCATGAGACTCTTTATCCAGCCATCTAACGTAAACCTCTTAAGGTGTTGGTTCTTGAGGCTCTTGGCAATCAATTCGTGAATAGATAAGACTATCTGTTTCTGTTTTATTATTATTTATTTTTTATGACATTCCTTTTGCTTCTGATCCTTACATTTGTCTGTTATTCACTCAGGGTTTGCTGGGAGAAAATTCAATTTTGTATTAAGCATGCCTTTGTACATGATGTATTTAGTGTCTACAATAAACATTAAATACAAATACAAATAAATCCTTATCATGCAAAAAAGAAATTTGAAATATGTAGTATGAGATCATCAAATGTATCAAAAGGTAATAACAGGCTTTTGAATTCCAGAGATAAACGGTACTCCATACCAAGTCTCTTTAAGTAGACAAACTCAAAAATAATCGTATATTTGTAGAAAAATCTCCGGATTTTTTTTAAATTGAATTATTTTGTGTGTTCACATAAATACCTTCTTCTACGTGTATTTTACACACATTTCAAAACTTAAATTTTATTATTTAAGATAAAGCAGAATTAACGTTGATTTGAAATAAAGTACCCCAAAAAAACCGTATACATAACATAAGAATTTAGCGATTATAAGAAGTATTTCTTCCGTACCTCCCATAAAAACTATAGAACGCAATATAAAAGTTAACGACTTGAAGTTATATCCTATTATGGATGGGGAGGGAAAAAAATAAAATTAAGTAGCCGGGAAGGTCAATCCGGCCTTCATTTTAACGGGACACTTGAGGAAAGTTTAGCATAAACTTTTAACTTCCAGCATATGCACATTGATATTAAAGAGCCGAGTAAAATGTTACCAAAACCAAAGTGAAATAAAGCACCAAAACCAAGCTATGCTTATGAAGTCCCCGATTATTCCCTTGATCGATTATGGTGATGTCTGTTATTTCGACCTGAATACAGACCTCCTCAAAAAACTAGACCGCCTTCTTAATAACAGTTTTGGATTCGTTTTCAATCTTCGCAAGTATGACCATGTGTCTGCTTTACGTACCCAATTGCAGTGTGTACTCCTTTCTCTTTTTTCTTTTCTCTACTCCCCATCACTACTTAAATACCTCATACCCCGCTTCCTTCTATTATGCTCCAATCATGATCGAAACTTTCGGTCCAGAAACAATATGCCACTCCTTATACCCTCTTCATACCTCCAACTTCATTCCTCCAAATAGACTCTTCCTTTTCTGTGCAATCAGTTCTTCTTTGGAACGCGCTTCCAACCTAAATCAGGACATCCACTAGCTGCCTCGCATTCAAGACGATAGTACGCGATCTACTTCGGAATGAATTGACAGAACAGTCAAAACGATAGTTCTCCGACTGAGTAATTATGATGAATGAGTTATATTATGTTTATGTATATCTATCTCTACGTACTGTGTATGTTTTACTTATGAGTATATATGTAAAATTCAGTAGTGATTTGTGTATATATTAGTTTTAACCAATATATATATGTCAAATGAAATTTTCTTACCACACCTACCACATTATATTTGTACATCACCCTAAGGTGACTGGCAGAGAATACTCTTTGGCATTAAGTACGCCTTTATGCAAAATGTGCATCATGTTTAAACATTAAGTATTTAAATATACACATATATATTTGTGTATTTATTTATGTTTGAGTGTATTTGTATATGTTAGTGCTAGTTACTTCAATGAATTTATTGATTAAAATATATTGAACCATTTACCACAACTGTAACCTGTTCTCTACAAGATTTACAAGGTTACCTGATAGACAATGTCCAGGGCATTAAGTTTACTGATGTACTCAAGTGTACAGTAGCTTTTAAATTAATAAATCACCATTTAACCTAACTAGTGAATAATTTTTAATCCATTCGAAATTTTATCAAATACTCATAAATATAAGCTGTACGTACATTTTCAAACAAACAAACAGGTTTCCGTTTCCTAATTTATTTTCTTATTGCCAACACAGTTTCCAAGATTCATTGTCTGCTGATTCCGAGGGCGGGGATAGAATTACATAATTTGTTCTCGAGCCGTTTCCTCGTGCGGTATTAAGCCAAGTGATGAAATATTTCTTATGAAGACCGTCGCGTGGAGTACCTAACACTTTACTTCCTCTTATATTAATTTAAATAATTTCTAAAAAATATCTTGAAAACCGAATATATTCCACCAATTTTAGATAAGACATTTATTTACAATGTTTGTAATTTATTATGAAGTCTAAGCTCTTGCGTTTGAATGAAATTGGTAGAAGATTTTTTGGAGTAATAGCTTCTTATGAGAGGGTAAACCTCTTCGTTACGTAACGCGTTACGGCACGTCTGTCTGGCTTCCCTTTTTCTCACACATACGGCAGCGATAGGCAGGCTCCTCTTCTCTCACTCTAACCCATAGCACTAGGCGCATTTCGGACAGATAAAATTTATTTTTAATCAAACCTTAACCTTTTCTTACATTACATATTAATATGTATAAAAAATAAGTAATAACCAAAGTTTTTCTGAAGTTAAATAATTTCCATACTAAATAATTCAACTTAGATCAGTTTACGTCTTTAGTCAGGCGTCCCTAGACGCACAGTTTTTTACAAATTAAACGATGCATAATAGTAACGGAAACATTTAAATTCACTTTAGCATGAATGAACTAATATTCTAGACTAGTTTAGCAAAACATTGTAAGATTTCATATGCCTTATACGTCAGATGGGTTTGTACGTCTAATGAATGAATCCTGACCACTAAACTGGAACTATCGGTTGAATTCCCACCCAAGATAAATACTGGTGTTTGTTCTGTGTTGTAATTTGTCGATAATTAAAAATTATAAATCTGTTTAGTAATATTTCTACAATTTATTAGCAGACTAGCTCTTACAGAGTAAGTCGGCCTGCTTCGTAATCAAATGAGATTACATTGTGTCTCGAGTTATTATTGCTATTAATTTCATGATTTACTTTTAAAGGCAATAGTTACTGACTATTTTATAATGTGTCCTGTAGGTTATACGCTTTTACAAAAATGAACTAACAGAGACTTTAGTATACTGATTATAAATTTAAATCGCATACCTTACCTATTCTTACAATGTATTATCTCCTTAATAAAACCCTTATAGATCTACCTCTACCCCAATCTAAAAGGTAGTCTTGTTTAATTTTCTAACAAAATAAAATATTTATTTTAATGGTTGTCCTATTGTGAAAAATACAAAAGAAATCTTGGCCTTTGTCAGATAAGCCAATTTTATAGCTAGCTTTCGCAAATAGTGTTGACTTTTACCGAACTGTAGTTTCCAATTTAACTTTATAAAGTAGCTTCTCGACTCTGAAAAATTATAGCCGTGAGAGGGAGAGAACATTTAATATACTACTATTTTAATTAAAGTAAGTACTTTTGGGAATAACTAATTCTAGATTCTTTGATGACCGTGTTTGATTGTTTTGATTTCTATTTTATTTTTACTTGTCGTTTTATCGTTAATATCAACAATTTCATCATCATCGTCATCATCTGAGCCGAAAGACGCCCACTCCTGAATGTAGGCCTCTCCCAAGGCTCTGAGCCTCAGTCACACAATCAGCGCTTAGTTTATCCCTAATTACGGCTACACGAATAAGACCAGCATTGCACAGTGTAGTTGGCCTGTATAGAATCTGCAGCAAATAAAGAAGCAAAATCATAACAAATAACAACCAATTTAAAAGAATCTCTTCACTCATAAATATCATATGTGTAAGGAATCATTTTATATTATTTAAATAATTTATCTATGTGCATAAGTTATGTTTGTCGAATAGGTTTAGTTAAAGTAATTAATTTATTTTGTGGCAACATTGACTTTACTTCCAATGGCGGAAGGTGGAGTAATAGTATTCCAATTGTAAACTAACTTAGGTGTAAATCAATGTTGTTATATAATTAAGCTTGTGTTATTATGTTATAATTTCAATGATTTACAAAATGTTAAATAAATGTTTGAGAATCAATTGCCCTACATATGTAGCAACTTCCATATACAGCGCAACAAAAACTTACCACACATATACTACCAAAAACCGACAAAAGACAAACCGAACTACGAAGTAACTATCCTAAATCGCAATACTGAAAATCTCGCTCTGGTTCGCTTATAAACAACTTAATATCAACCGCTGTGCCGCTGCCCGCCAGGTATTCTCACCTGACGTCAAACGATCCACCTGCTTAGGAACATATCACTAGTTTCTCCACACCACACATTTAGTGGCATAGACGAACATACACAAACAGTCTACACCGGTTTAAGAGCATGAAATTTTACTACGAAGTTCCATCAATATCTTTATATACTATAACATGGATATTTAAAGTTAATTCAAGGTTTACATAAAATTTTTACTTGTTATCCGCACATCCACATATTAATAGGCTGTTATATAAAAATTACAAAGTTTTCATCACCAAAAAATCTATTAGAAAAATCATTGTACTTAAATCTCTCATATTAGTTTTTAATTTAGCAAGAAACCCCTAAATATGTTATATATTTACTTACAATGTCTAGAATCTATGTTGCGTTTCTAATTTACTGTACATGTCAGATAGAAGATAAATGGTTTTATTTGCAATTCTAAAAAGGTCATCTACATTATACGTTATTGTCAGCATAAATGTCAGCGTCAATATGGCGCCGTCTCCATACCTATATAGCTATCAATACAACAACGACTTCCCTTTAGTCGTAGTAAATAGCCTTTTGAAGCGTGTGTATTTATTTATGGTAAAAATGGTTACACGTGTAGATGAGTAAGTAACTACCACCATCCGTGGAGGTTTGCAACTTATGAGTAATAAGAGTCCTCGGAATCAATGATAGAAGTGGTTTAGGCTCCGATAACACTCTCGGCATATAGTAACGAAATAACAGGTTAGATGACCGTTTTTTTATGTAATATTCGGCAAATGAGCACACGTAATACCTCATCAATACCATCGTAAGCGATTATCGTCGCCGATGGACATCCACAACACCAGAGGCATCACAAGTGCGTTTCTAGCCTTTGGGAATGAGGAGGGAGATGGGGGAGGGCGTTTTCCTCATGCACACAGTGAAACACAACACCGCAAGCGCTGTTTCAAACCGGTTTCTGTGAGGCTGTGGTATCACTCCTGTCAAGCCGGCCCATTCGTGCCGAAGCGTAGCTAAAAGCGTAAAGTACTAACTAGTACTTTATCGTGTAGTAGTAACTAATTTGACTAAGGTGTCATTAGCCCTGTTACTTAAAAGTGATTTGCCGTGATGGCATAGTAACAATCTGGTCGAGCCCGTTCTTTTTTACAGAAGCAATACTCAGGGGTCACACGGCCCTTAAAAATATTGTATGTTCAGAATATTAGCTATGGTGGCAATGACAAATAAGTACTCAGGTCACCTTATTATATAGTTGAGTATTCATGTCACCTTGAGTATACATCTATAAACTACTTTCTACTGCTGAGCGAATACTTACTACTGGTACGAATACTGAAAATATTTAGTCCCCTGGAGTTAAAAAGAATATTTGAAATACATTGCGATACGTCTGCTCGTTTACCCCCTATATCATAAAAAAAAGTTTTTCGTCGCGTTTTAGATTAAAAAACTTGATGAAGCAGCAGCTACTACGCTACGCTAAATCCCGCCCCTTTTACTTAGATACAAAGACTTCACTTAACAAGTGGTGTAGCGCACATCACCTTGCAAGAGGCGTGTTTCTTACCAATTTGTCAGGGTTATATGCTGAAAAATCGGAAATCGGAATAGTGTAGAATACATGCCTTCAACTGATATTTATTTTTCTAAATGATATTTATTTTTGTAAGATAATCTTTTACAGATATTTTTTTTCATCAGACCGTAGAAGGTGCCGCCATTCCCTAATACTCACTATGGGAAGATATGACGAAAAAACCAAACAGCTTTCTCTATTAAGGATTATTGATTTCAAAAACTAGGCGAGTACAGTAGGGTCTGTGACGGCTTTTTGAAGAAACGACCATATTTTTAAATCGGCCCGTTCATATAGACAATATACGAGCCTCAGTCATCTCATGAGCCTAATGACTAACAGAATGTATAGATCACTAATGTAATAATCGCATCATTTGTCTAATTTAAATATTGTCAAATAACCACAAATATGACACACACTTAAAATTTATCCCTAGAACTTGAACTATACATTTTTATACTTAATCACTAAGATTAAGTATTCAAAAGTATTTCTGTTCATACTACACTCTGACTATTCTATTATCATGTTATAAAATAAATTTAGATATTAAGAAGAAATATCAAGCGATTTTTAAAACAAAGTGTAAAGTTTTATTTGACTAAAAATATTAACTTTATTTAAAAATATATTTTATTCCCTTCCTTTTCTCTATTTTATTTAGAGTCACCAATAGCAATGTGTGGTGTAGAGAAGGTAATATAAAAATAAAAAGAAATGTGAGTCCCTGTTTCTAATATTAAAATAACTCCTTTTTAATAACTGCATATGTATAGATTTCACTGGCAGGTAGCTGTTAGTATAAATCGTAACTTAGGTTTATTTAGACTAGCTTAGCCCCACGGCATTACCCGCGGTTATTGATGTACCGCGGGGCTCAGCTAGTAAGTCATAAAAGTTTAATTTTAAAACACAAAAATAACAACAGACCTAGAAACTGATATACTTGATAATGGCTGCTAAAGATAAATAACTATAATTACAGCCACCAACATATACCTCAGTAACACAACAAATAAATACTAAGATCTGTAGTTACATATTAAGAATTCGAAACATGAAAAGTTTTATTTTGTCTCTTTTACAATCGGCTATCGTTACGGCTACGGCTACCTCACTCACGTAAGACCACCTCTCTCCTTGAGAGGTACATTTTCCAACGGATCAAAAAAAGAAAGTAGATTACTATAAGGGTTGAGTGCAATCACTATTCTCGGAATTGAAACGGCACACAGGCTGTAGTAGCTCATTCTGTTATGTCCGCATTGAGTTCGGACCCACAAATAGGAGTGAGCTTTTACTCAAGAGCTCTATAAATAAAATATTAAGTACTTGCCTCGCCTGATCGATTCATGTTCTAAGCCGCTTACGCTATAAACTTGATATTTTGGCAGCTAATGGTAATGTTGTAAACACCCACTAAAAAGGATTTTTAAGTGTTGTTCCCCTAAATAGGTTTGATAAGGGATATTCAATGTTAAAATCACGAAACAAGGAATAATCATGTAAATGAAACCTTTTTCGTATTGAACTAGTTTTTGGCCACAACTCTAAAACGTTTATCTTGTCTTTGTAGATAGCAAGTTGAAATTTTCTTATTAAACGTGAAAGCTCCCATGTTATCCTTCATAGATTCGGCAATATGTAAGTCGAGTGTGAAAACCTGTCAAACCGATACGTCCGGAGGTGAAACTGTACGGATATATCTGAGCCTCGGATATCCAACATATTTCATTGAAACCCGTCCATCTTTCTGTCCCTTTTAATTTCCACTATATCTAGTGTGACCGAAGAAATAAATATGTTTTATCTTTATTTTATATATTGAGGAAAAGTTTGCTTAAACTACAAACGTGACGAGTTTTGTTGGCAGTACGAGAGACTAAGTTAAAAGCTATAAAAGCCAAAATAATCTTAAGGAAACATTTATGGGTAGACAAATAGACCATAGAGTTGTTCTAAATTAGGCTTTCTGACAGTAGTAACTAATTTGCTGGTGATTGCAAGCATACACTTTACATCAACTATTACTTCAAATCCTTAATGCATCCGCATGAGCGATACCCTATTCCTTTTTCTTCTTTCTTACTTACATTTCTTTCTCTTTTAAAACGCTCCCAAATTTATATTACATCGAGATGGGAGCGGGCTTAAGGTAGTCCTTACTATCGAATCAGAACTTAATTAATATTTACAAAGCGTAGGCGTCTGTATTTTCAACACTAGCTACTTTACAAAGCCGATCACGTTTTGTGCTAGATGTCCGAAATATATTTATTTGTACTGAATTTACTACATAAAACTCCAGTTCCAAGTTCAAAGTTCCAAGATACTGTATAAATGATTTAATATTAACTAACTGTACTCATATACTTCTTTTGGTAAACACATACCTATTAAACATATACAACACTCAAACTCTGAAACATATATTTGGTCGGACCCAGGAATCGACACGAGATCTCATGCACAGCTATCGCGTACGCTGCTACTATGCCAATGAATAGTTTGAGGAGTACAGTCAAATAATTTAGTACAATACATTGAATTAGCTGATAATTAATTATATATATCGTACAACTAAATGTTTTTTTCATTTCATTATAATACCAGAAAAAAAGCGGTTATGAGAACTGCCGAAAGAAGTGAAAATTTTAAACTATCAACAAACAGTTGTTACAGTACAGTCAAATAGTTTTTAATTATTATTGTAATTTAACATTTGCCTACAGATAAAGTGTTAGCGTTAACATATAGATGTCGAATGTTGATTTAGATGAATTAACTCCCCTTATGTGGTATTCTTTGTACCCGTTTTATGTATATTTGTTAAGTCCCCTAAAAATTTATAAACATAGAAGTTTTCACTCTTCAAAGGCGGTCATAGCCCAGTTGGACTCGGTGAATAGAAACAATCACCGAGGGTAAGCAAAGACGGCACGGTCAGTACCTGGATGGGTGACCGCTGGTGTCATATTACCATGAGCGATAACAGTCGTGAAGCTTAGTTGGAGGCCTTAAGGCGGCTTGAAAATATCCAACGGTAAGATTACGTAGCCACAACGTTGTCTTGCCTGTCTCCAACCCGCACTTGGCCAGCGTGGGGACGTCAGGCCTAAACCCTCTCCTGAGAGGAGACCCGAGCCCAGCAGTGAAACATTATGGGTTGTTGATGAAGTTTTCACTACAATAATTTGAACTCTATGGAAAGTATTATGAAATACATATATTTGTGAGTTAAAAAGCAAAAAAAAATCTAATTTAAAAGGCATGCCTGCCATTGATATCCAAGAATTTATAATCCCTCACATACTAAGCTGGTAAAAAGGGTCGCGTTATGTACGAAAGATGCTGACGTGAAATCGTTAGTTTCAATTTCCTTTTTTTGACGAAAACGTTGAAAAAGGCTCTGGAAAAATGGGACATAACAAACATTAATCTAAGCTTTTGGAATATCGCTCAATTGTATTCTTACTAAAACGAGCCAGAAAGACCTAAAGCTAAATGTATATAAACTAGCTGACCCGATTCACATTGTTCTGCTATATATAAAAAAGGACAAAAAAAGAATTTCGAGATGCTGGCCGATTTTTACCCGATGCACAAAAAAAACATAAAAATCGGTCCAGCCATTTCGTAGAGTTTGGTAACAAACACCGCGACACGAGAATTTCATATTTTTTTTATATTTTATATATTTATCTTTCTCTTAACTCCAATAAACTTTTCCTCTCTTTTTTTGTGTCTTATCTTCGTTAATTTCATTCTATCAGTTTTATTTTTCACTACGATGTCAGTGATTCCACATTTTCCATTGTCAGTCTTATATTCAACTTTTGTATACAAAACTCGCTACGTCATTTTTCGCTCATCTTTCTACATCATGTCATTGGATCAATGCACACCAAACTTTAATTTTCTAAATATTCATATCAAAAATGTTATTACAGTAGCGACATTGCCCTTGACCATAAAAGTCATGTGTTTGTAATTATAATATATTTAGGTTGATATTTTCGTGAAACAAAAGCACATTATTTGCTGAATACCACGGGACAAAATGCCGAGGCACGTGTATTATACCTGAGTTGAGTATGCATAATTATACAATAGGGTTTGTGATTCTTAGCGTGTCAACATACCCTACAAAAAGAGCTTATTAAATTTGATACAAAACATGGGTACCCTTTTATACAACTAAGTAGGCGAATAAACATACAGTACATCGGACTTTACCTTATCCGATAAATAGTTACCATTTTGCTGCCGGCTTATAGGCCAAAACAGGTTCCTCTAAACATAAGCAATATAATTTAAACCTAACGACAGCCACCAACAGAACAATAGTGTTTCTAGTTCTAGTGTAATATCAAAATGCTAATACGGCTACTTGTGAAATACCCAAATAGGTTTGTTTTTATAATTGTTCGCGGTGGTATCTCGAGATAATAACCTAATGCGGATGAGCCCACCTTGATTAATGGTTTCTGACGAATAAACAATATGATTATAATCGCTCACTCACTCACGCTTCGCAATCTCTTTTTGTGATCGTAAAATACAAAGAAAAGTTGTGAAGCATCTAATCGACATTTCTCGTGACGAGAGAATTGCTATTGCACAAAGTATAGGTACTTAACGCATATTTCTACATTTGTATACATATGTATTTTATGTACCTATGTATTACATATGACATATAGTATGACAATGTTCCACATTTACACAAAAACCCGACAATGACCATGCTATTTGGAAGGTTTTCATAACGGCTTTGTTTTATTTTATATGCGGTTTTTTGTGACATTCTTTACTTAATGTAATTAATCACAGTTTTTTTTTTGACATAATTTACAATCTGAAACTTAAATTGATTGACTTGTTAAAATTGATTTTTTTTATGAATAGCGGGCAAACGAGTGGGCGTATAGAGACGATGGTAAGCGATTACTGCCGGCCATTGAAACCCACACACACAGCGCTGTTTCACAGCGGTTTTCTGTGAGGCCGTGGTATCATTCCGGTTGAGCCGGCCCATTCATGGCTCTCCCACGGTCCTATTGTACTTATCACTATGATTAATTACGATAATATTCTATCAGTACGAAAATTTTACATAATCCACACTATATTAAAAAAAACATAAATGTACAAGTATAGTATAGTAACTCAAGCAACATGGCAAATAGAAGACCAGAAACTACTGCCCGCACAAAAGTCAGAACTGAATTTGCGAAAAAACAATACAAAAGACGATCGGAGTATTTATATAATATGATTAATAGAAAAGTTAGAGTTAATACGAAAACACTAAGAGACTGTAAAACACTAATTACTAACTTTTTAGTAGCCTTAAGTTATGAAGAAACGGAGTCCTTCATACAAGATTTAGTATAAAACAAGGTTTATACTTTCTACCGCATACCTCCAAACACACACACACACACACACACACTCACACACACACACAGACACACTAACTGTTAGTATGTTTATTTGTAGGTTATTAGTTTTTTACTTAATTTTATTAAAATTTAATATTAAATTTAACTGTATCATAGTCTTAGTTCAGCTTATTAAGTTACTAAAGTTTGTCAACTAATAAAAACAATAATCAATGTTCCTAGATTTACCTAACAGCTAAGGAAGAGCGCACTGACCTGCCACAGGCATTGTTTGCTTAAAAGGTCACTGTGGTCACTTTTTCAAAATGTTAAGCATTTTTAGCGAAAATAAAGTATTATTATTATT